>JAOTRR010000051.1:1279015-1290030 GCA_028570945.1 Gogo arcuatus
CCACGGCGAATGCATGCTGTAATCAAAGCTAAAGGCGGTCCAACCAAATATTAGAGTATGCAACTTTTTTTTTGCCAGGGCAGTGTAGTTTAGTTCAGTGGACATGCTGATCATGTCTATGATCTACTGTTTAGACACCTCACTAAAGAGGGATATGAAGTAGATCCTATTTGTTTTGTTGGTTATATCTGCCAATGGGGACTGCATCAACCAAGACTGATATCAAGTTAGTAGATGGTAACATGAAATCAAAAACGTCTGGCATACAGCCATACAATCAGTATGACATATACATATGTCCAGTAAAATGAAGGCATATGCTGGGAATTGGGGTTAGCCCAGAAATTCTGGAGTCTAGCCAGGTATTCCTAGGACAATGTAATAGCAAGCTGTTGCCCCTAGGGCCATGTCTATGAAACACTAATATTCCTGGTTAAAACTGGGAGCATATCATAGCCTAGCTCCATGGATGCAAGGGCAGTCCACAAGATGGCTTTGAAAGATGCTGAGCTGAACCCTCAATGGAGTCTTTGCAGAGAACCTTTCTAGGTCATAGGACAGCCACTGGCCAATAAAACGTTTACTTCTAGTAAACATCTTCTAGGAAGATGCTGGCAAAGCTTCCCCCAAGCTTTTTAGTTACTTGGAAGTTGATAAGCACTCAACAACCTCATTGGAGAGGTCCTCAGTTCTACCTTTCTTACCCCTCTTTTTCCTCTCTTACACAAAGGCAGCAGAAGACCAGATCTAGTCTGCTTAATCTTAACTATCATAATATCAAATATAAACTATAGATATTAAATAGGACGATGCCAGTGAACAAACAAGTAACCATTTTACATAACCTGAAACCATGGTGTCTTGAGTTATCATGGTTAGGTTCCACTATAGTTGGTGACCTGGTTATCAACGCCCTCTTGCATTTAAAGGTCATGGGCTCCAACCATAGACACAAAGCTAATGATCAGAAACTAAATTACACTTTTGTGTCTTGCTTTGTACTTGCTTCTAACATGGGCAAGAAGTAATATGTACATTACCAGTCTGGTTTTTATGGGGTGGCTACTTCACAATACAAAGATCATGGCCATGATTATTGATGGTATAAGACTGTTGATGCAAGTGGCTACATGCATGTAAGTATTTATAGTTTGACAACCTGGATTCCCAAAAAAAAAAAACAACAAAAAATATTTTCAGATGGTCTAGTAAAGATGTAAATGGTTTTTTTTTTGTTTTGTTTTGTTTTTTAGTAAACTGTATGTATGGAAAGCATGATGAATCCTACGAGAATCTTTACCGGTTGGTTTACTACAAATTCCATTGGACTTTTACTTTGGTAAATTGCCACCTTTTACAAACAAGCAAGCATTTAAGCATAAACAGGGAAGTGGTGACTCAGTGGTTAAGGCTTTGGGTTATATATTATTAGGTTGTGAATTCAAATCCCAGCAACACCAAGCTGTAACAGCTGGGTTCTTGAGGAAGAGCCTTGTTTAATCTGCTCAGTTGTATCCTGTTTCCATTGTAAGTCACTTCAGATAAAAACATCAGCCAAATGAGCAAATGCAAATAAATCTTTCCATACATTGGCAGGGGGAAATATCGATATATTCCAGGGACATCCAAGATTTGTGCATGGTATCTTTAACCTGGAACATTCTATTTATGATGCTTGAATTACTTGATTGATATTCCGCAATACTATCAGACACCATTTTATGTAAGATCTCGCTAGGTTTAACTGTCCCAAAGAAGTGCTAGATGTTTTTGCCTGCACCAAATATGTACTCATAATAAAACTAGCAATATCTTTTTTCCCCAATCTTTTGACATCTCTGCCTGATTTATGCTAGTCATTAGAGGCCTGCATGAAAATTATCCTGTTTCAGACTGATCATCGCCTTCTTTGGTGGAAATTATCAGTTTAGTCCAAATGCACTACACTAATGCAATAAATGGTTATTGCACTATTTCACTATGTAAATTTCACAGACTGTGCACATCAACTTGTACACTCAGTGGCCACTTTATTAGAAACGCCTATGTTGTATCTACACTCACTGGCCCTTTTATCAAGTATAGAGTCTTGCATAAGTATACACCCCTTTGCACTTTGTCATGAATCAACACAAAATAGCCCATAATATTGAAGTGGGGTAAATAATAATAATAATTTACCAATAAAACGTAAACATTGTAAACAAATGTAAGCATTTGTCCCTATTTTTGTAAAAGACATAAATTAGTTCTAGTGCAAAGAGTTGCCATTAAAAAGTGACAATTACCTGTGTGCAATTATGAGTATCACATGAACTCAGTATAAATAAACCAGTTCCTGGAAAGCCCTAGATTCTATTAGAGAGCATGTCTACACAAGAGGAGAGAAAGGCTGCTGTGCAATAAAAGTCATCGACTCATTAAGAAGGGGAACCAAGAGGCCAAGTGTAACTCTCTCAACATGATGTTACCACCACCATGCTTTACTGTGGGAATAGCGATCTCAGGGTGCTTTTGTGCCATGGCCAAGTGTTCAGTTTTTGTCTCCTCACACCAGAGAACCTTTTTCTACATGTTTTCTGAATCTCCAACATGCTTTCTGGCAAACTGTAAACCAGGCTTTCATATGGCTTGCCACTCTTCCATAAATTACCTTCCACTTCAATATTATCAGCTATTTTGTGTAGATTTATGGCATATAATCCCACTTTCCCTTTCAGGTTGTAACTACAAAGTAAGGAAAGGTTTATGGAGGGTGAATACTTATTCAAGGCATTTTACATCCATCATACAGATGCATTTGTAGGTGTACAATTACTAACTATGCTGTGCACAATTTGCCAGTCTGTTCTACCTTATCCATCAAAGGAAAAGGACCACCATAGAACACCACGAGATACACATTGGGTGGTTGAACAATCTGTGATGCAGTGACACTAATGTAGAAGTGATGGTATGAGCGTATCGATAATTGTATGCCTGTATAGTGCACCTACGTGGTAGTTGTATGTCATAAAATAGCCATTGAGGGCAGGTATGAGACAGGTATACCTAATAAAGTGACAGTATCCTTTGCATCTTAGGTGTGGCTTTAGTTAAACTGGAACTTGGGCGAGGGACCATTCCATGCATCAAAATTTGAGCCTGAAAGGCTAAAAAGGGCACGATTCGACAAGTCTCAAACAGAATGCCTCTTCTTGCACAGCTTTCTTGATTTGATGCTCAAGTCTTGGGCATTTCTTTGTTGAGCACTTTACAAATCATGCCCTTAAAACCATGCACAAGTGCCAAAGCTCTTATTGGCAGACGCTCTTAGTTTTCTTTCTGCAAGACATTGTGATGGAACCTGTGTCTAATAACATCACTAGATGCATCCCTTTGTGGTGTCATCACAGGCCTACACGCAATGAGTTTGAAACTAAGATTAAGCAAATAGTCTTCAAGTTTGGGAAGGCGGAAGTGCTTTTATTCAATGTTTTGCACATAATCAGATATGTTTCTATGATGTATGACCAAGCCAAGTCTTGGATCCAGGATTAAGTCAGAATGTCTTCTCCCCCCTTTTCCCCTTTCCTTCATATTTATCCACTCCATCTCATTTTATACCTCAATGATTTGAAAAAACACTTTTATTACCATAATTCTATTTATATTTCTAATCCATGTTTCATCTGTGGATGTTTTTTCTATTTGTATCTTTCCGTTCCATTACCCCTACCTTTTTTTTCCCATCTCACTTCCCACTGTCTTTTCCGGTGCCGCCATTGATTCACTGTGCATCCTCCGGCACATCTGAACATCTCTCCCCTCCTTCCCCGTTTCCCCTCTCTTCCAGAGCACATGCGACACCCTCCGGAGTCACTCGGACAGTCTCGGATTCGCGCCGAACGTGCTACCTAGTCACCCGACTCTAGGCAACTTCGAGGAGTTCGCTTGTTGACGACGCAGGCAGCGAGGACAATTAGCGTCTGACAGCAAACTGTGATTCCGACTTGTATACATGTACATATCTACACACACAGTACATGACTAGGTCAATTGGTCAATGCCTGAATAGAATCAGATATCACCGTAAAAGTACAAGTAGGCAACACTTCCCAAAACACTACTCAGGTTATATTAGCATAACGCAGTACCAACAGCACCAACTGTTTGTTTCATGTTGTGAAAATGATAGTAAACACTTGTTTTCGATGATTTCAAGGCTATGCCAGAGACACAGAGCAATTGTGTGAAATCATTTTTGTGAAATGTGCATTAACCACTTGGGTTATTAAGGCTGCTACTGAAAGTGAACTAAATACGGCACAAAATGAGCAAAAACAGGCAGTAAAATTGACTTTGTTAAACACTAGGCTTGTGCTGATGTTTCGATGTAAAATATGAAACGATATTTAACAGTGTTAATGTGGACGTCACTTTTAAATATCACCCTTACCCGTTATGTTTCATTAGACAGCGTATGTTCGCATCCTTCAGTCATCATTTAACTCTATGTACAGCACAACACTGTTGAATTCTTGATTCTGATTGGTCAGAAGGTGTTGGTTAATTTTGTATAACAGCAGCTATGATGAATATGATGATGTATGTTTAGCATTTAAGCATGGAAGGCGTCTCCAGCGTCACTGTTGACTGTTGGATGTAGACCAATTGCTGACGCCTCAAATCCAGAGAATAAGAAGTGTTTGTAGAAGTTTTGTATATTTAAGCTTTTACAACATGTTTTCATGTCATAAAGGACCTTCCTTCAGGCTGTTATGGCATGGTTATAACTTCTAGCTAGTTCTTAGGTAACATTCTTAATATTTGGTAGTAGGTGTGAAGTTCAGTGGAATTAGTTTGTGGATTTGTGATTGAGTACCAGTCAGCATTCCACCATTGTTTTGGGAGGAAATCGGAGAACCTGGAAGAAACCTCCACACAGACAGTAACTAGAGCTCAGGATCAAACCAGGGAAATTGAACACAGTTCTTTATCAGGGTAGACTCGAATCTTTCAATATCGGGGACGCTTCATAGCTAGCAATAGTAACTAAAGATGGACGTATATGAAACGCAAACAAAAATGTTGTCTACAACAATAAAGGCTATTTATTTGTAAACACGCTCATTTTTTTAGTGCAATATTGTGTATTCTATGAAAGAAGTCGACTTTGCAGGCTAGTTGTGTAAAACGATGGGGCTCAACCAACCCAGCACAGTTACCCAGATGACTAAATAACTGAATAATGGCAAAACAAGAAAAATGCATTATTTCTTTCTTAAAACTTAAATATCAACACAAGCCTAGTCAACATTAATGGAGTAACGGATGTTGTGTAACTTTAACTTATTTCTCTGAATGCAGTTGAAAAATGTTTGTCTATTCACATTACATGTATATAAGTGCAATAATATAAAATATCGTGTTAGAATAACCAATGTAATACCCTCAAGTCTTAACTGTTATTCAGAAGGAAAGATTAGACTGATCAGGTTGTGTTGAACTCTCCAAGGAGTGTTTTACTTTTGATATGCATCTTATTTCTCATTGTTTCGATTATATATTCTGGGCGGTCAGAAAAATTCAGGTTTTCGCACATCACATTTTCACAAAACGAGTTACAATTGAATTTAATGGTCCGATTTGTATGAATAAATGAGGTGTACACTGCTTTCAGTATAGTTTCCCAAATTTATCCATCCTTTTAGTCTGCAGCAATGATGGAAAACGTATTTTAGTGATGAAACACGAAGCAAAGATCATATAGTTATTTATAAATGATGCAGAATTCCTTCAGGACAGCTTTAATCATAATCCCCTTGTGTCTTTCACGAAACACTGCTCATACATCAAGCCTCCCCTCCACGCAAGTATACCCAGCAACTTGTGGTTAAAAACCCGATTTCCCAAAGGCGTCTTGCTTTCTTTGCTTGCATGCACATATTTCCTGCATATGAAAGATTTATCTGATGGTATGCCACATGCTGCGAGTGAAGACTGAGGGATATTATGACCAAAAAAAAAGAAAATCCGCCCTCTTTTTAATTTTGCTTCTGCATTGTTTTATAGAACAGGATTTCTAGCACATGTATCTACATTTTAAGAGTCAATTGTGAAGTGTAAATTAACCTATATAATAAACATATTTAACCTTCTCTTAAGGAGTACTGTTTCTGTCTGTCTTTCATATACATGCAGGTGTTAACATTGTTAACAAAAATAATTTTACCACAAAAATAATTTTACTGATGGATGAGATGGCTAATATTTTTTTTCCAGATGTGTGCCAAGAAAACAGCAAGTCAATATTCTGGTGTGTAGCTAATTAATAATTCACAGCTCCTCCATGTTTTTACCCACCAACCGGACCACATTCTCACTCCGTTGTTTTCTATTGACTCAGAAGGCCGAGGTTCATGAATTCGCAGGTCAAAATTTGCCTAGAAAATGTTGAAGAAAAAGGGAAGGTTTATAGGAGGTTGGAGGAAACCAGAGAACCCAGAGAAAGTCTGCACAGACAGTAACCCAAGCTCAGGATCAAACCTGGAGCTGCAACTACTCTAGATATCCTACTACTATTGCTGGTTTGATCTTTTTTTTTTTTTTTAAAGTTCATTTTCCAGTACTTTCAATTGTAAATTGATTCACTGAATCAATGTGATTGTGATGATTCATCATTTTTATACCATATACTTCACAGACATTGCTTATTATTGTTTGTTTCATAGATTTTTAAATGTTTTAAAGATTATTCCAAGATATAGCCCGGACCGTTTACCATTATCAGACTATTTGAGTGGATTGGTAAAATCTGATTTTTATTTATTTTTTGGTCAGACTGCAATGATTAGTTTCATCAGCCTGTT
This sequence comes from Gogo arcuatus, assembly GCA_028570945.1. NCBI lineage: Eukaryota > Metazoa > Chordata > Actinopteri > Siluriformes > Anchariidae > Gogo > Gogo arcuatus. The sequence continues at coordinate 1,285,867 of JAOTRR010000051.1, forward strand.
AATCAAATAAGCAATGCTCTTATTTCATGACGTAAGAAAGAAATGTAAAAAGAAATATATATTCACCATTTTCTTTTTGACGCCACAGCAGCTCAAGGTTTTTCCTAAGGTGAGAGTCAAACCTGTAGCATGTCTGCTCTCATGGCTCAGTAGGTAGTTAAACAGGCTTCTTGCCCTGAAGATCAGGGTTCAAGTCTTTTGTAAGCCGCTCATTGTGTGTAAATTTAAAGATAATCCTCCTGAAAAGTTCTGTTGCCTGAAAGCACTGGTGGACTGGGGTTAGGGCACAACCTCTAAAAGCACAGAGGCTGCTCTCATCACAGGTTATCAGTTACCATATACACATTACTGTGTTATTACTTTTATTATTAACACTATACATGCTATACAAAGTCCTTCATGTGCCACCACCTGGTATTCCCAGGCAGCCTCCCATCCAAGTACTAACCGATCTCTATAAGCCTCGGCTATAGCTCTCGCCTATTACAAAGCTAGGGTTAAAGTGGGGGGCTGATCCTCTGGTAACCGCAAGAGTCTGACTACTCCTACTCACATCTGTATTGTGGCATGCCTATTATTATTATATTAACACATTTATGTTGGGAGTAAATGTGTAAATAAAATGGAAGAAAAGGAAACAGTCTAAAAGGTGGAGATTTTGTAAAATAATCATCCATCACAGTTGATAAAAAACGATGTGCAGAGACCATGTTTGGTTTAGTTTATTTTTAAATAGTGTTGCTTTGATCAGACAAAAAAAAAACTCCCACAAAACTAAGATAAATATTAAAAGCAACCAAACATATAGCACCTTGCACAGTCATACTTTCGACTGCTTATAGTGATCATGACAATAACAAACGTAAAATCATCAATCAGTTCTTTTCACAAGTCAGTCAGCTCTCACCAGTCAAACGTGAGACGTGTAAACGTGTCCGAGCAGCTGACTCACACACTCCGAATTCCCCCTCTAGTAACACATTATATGCACCAAAATAAATACTGTACATTACGTAGTTGAATGTGCAGAGGTATTTCAGGCTGTGTTAAATTAAATTATTAATGCATTTGCCCTGATGTGAACAAACAAACGACATGTCAGAGGCAAGGTGGTGTTTTTCCCTCATTCTTAAAAGCAATACTATTTTTTCAGACATAATAAATGTGGGTTGGAAAATTTTTCATCTATCAGCTGTGAGAGAGGATCAACAGTTTACGAAAACGGCAGTAGCCATCTGGTCTTCCTAATGGTCTCTCCATGATACATCATTTATCCGAGTGCAGTATGAAACGTTAAGAAAATTAATCTTGTTTGTCAAGATAACAAAAGCTCTAAGCCTTGATTAAAAGCTAGCTAATTCATCACTTTGCTAATTATGCATTAATATTGAGAAAAACATACGTCACATCCTTGTCCTTTGTCATATAAGCACCATTAAATGTTTTATAGTAATGAAAGGAAAACTAAATATACTTATAATTGAATTAGTATTGGATATAATTTTTTTGCAGTGTTTAGTGGTTTCATCTGAATTGAAAAGTGTTTATTATTATTATTATTATTAATGGTTCTACCAAAGCACTGTTGAATTCTCCATTCTGATTGGTCAGAGAGTGTTGATTCATTTTCCATAACTTAATATTCAAGGTTTTTTTTTTTTAACAGTACACAGAGACATGCATGGTAGATTCTCAACATACTTTTTTTTTTTTTTAATCAGATTATTATTTTAGAAGCAGTCTCCAGTTTCAGCTCTTTACGCATTTCTTTCTTAACTTCAAGAGAGGTGTGTGAGGGAACACCTGTCATAAAGTAAGTGATTAGCAGAACTAACTTTTAAACGCAACTATAAGCGTACAAAAAATACCACGTCATTTTCTAATAAATAAAATTATACTTGCTGTGGCATAAAAGGAAAAAAACACTTCAGGACATGCCGTTATTGGAAAATGAATACAATTGTGCTTCATCACTTCGCCCCGCCTTTGATTATTTTCCTATAAAAGCATACCCCCAAGTGTATTAATCCATATTTAAAGGATTTGCTCTTTTGCTGTCAAATACAGAAGTCTAACAAAAATGCTTTAGTGTCACTCTGCCCATGAAAAATTCAGTGGACATAAAACTGTATATGCTTCAGTAAAAAAAAAGTATTCATGACAGTTCAATGCTTCCTAAAGACTATAAAATGCTTCCAAGACTGAAATACAGTGTTTACAATTCAAAAAGCACATCTAAAGTGATAAACCCAAACATTCTCTGGAGAAAGAGACGGTCTGTTTTTTTTGTTGTTCTTTTTACAGACCTGGAAAAATCTGGAACGTTTACAAAACTTTTGTAGATCTCCATTGTTAGGGCTCCACATGCAAAATAACACACAACAAAACCACATGATCTTATTTTCAGCCAGAAAATTAATCGCTACCAAACCTTTTCTACCACTCATGAGCGAGATCATATTTGTCATCAGTCTGATGTTTTTGAAACCTACCTACTGCTGAGTAGCGGTACACAAGCCACATCCTTGACCTCAGAATGAACACTTACCCACACAACAAAAACGTAAAAATAATAATTATTATAATAATAATAATAAAAAGTCGTCCTCCTAATGAAGCATCTAAGCGAGAGGAGAAGGTGGTTGGTACACTCCGTAGGTCCAGAATACCACGGCTGCTCGAGGCTGGAAGACCAGTGCAGCGAAGACTCCGTGATCCGACTCTTTGATCAAGAAGCTTCAAATTAAACTAAGGCCACGACATCCTTCCAGAACATGAATGCAAAGACTGCAAAAGACAGAAAAACAGCAAGACTTCATTCAGCAACGAAGCATTCAGTGTAGTCAAGATGGAGTCCTTAATAGTAACAAACTCTCGGTTCTGACTGGTCACAAGGTGTTGATTAATTTTCTAGAACAGCAGCTTTGACAATAGTTCCAGCTGCATGTTAAACATGTTGCAACTGCTACCCAAATCCTGTATTTATCATTAAAAAAACATTAATCATTGGTAAGTTCCTGTGGCATAAGGGGAACAAAACACTTCCGCACGTGCTGTCGTTGATTATTTTCTTACAACTGCACTCCCCCAAGTGTTCTATTCCTTAATTTATAACATTATACAATTTCACTGATTTTCTGGATCATCGATAACTTATGATAGCTATTACTAAGAGATCATGAGAATGTCTGGGCAGACGGAGAACCAGAAATAGCGTGTGAAACGGCAGTGGCAGAACCAAAGATGGCGGATAACACACCTCAGAGCTTTAAGGCACTTCAGCTGCTCGCCTCACTCGTGTGACTCGTGTGATGTGGAGCAGAGCTGCTGTTGATCTCCTCTTCTTCCTCCTCTTCCTCCACCCAGCCTCGCAGCCGGAGAGGGGAGGGCACTGCCAGTCCGGCCGGGTGCGTCTGAGGCGCAGGCACTAGCGTTGGGAGACATGAGGCTGTCATTGAGTTGAAAAGTCTGAAATGCTATCATTACACATGAATATACTCTAAGTGCTTCCTGTCTCGATTTATGAAGTTTGTTTCCAAAACGCATCAAATTATCATTGGTTACTAATGTACGTAATAATGTAGGTAATAATTATGGCTTACACCACAGCATTGTTGAATGTCTGGATAGAGGTAATCCTACATATTAGGATTTCGAATTAAAAGCATAAACTCACCAGCACTGGCACCAAAGTCCCTTAAGAACACATGAGGATGTAATTGACCAGGCCCACGCTGATACTGGAACTTCTGCTGATGCACCTACGAGAGACAATAACCTTTATCTGAATTCGGGATTATAATATACAAATCACATACAGACAGGTGACAAATTAAAGGAAAACACAACATCAAGTGTTACAAATGGTTCGAGAAGTGATGAGTGTAAAGGCCGTGGCGTAAGATTTACATCATTTTCATCGATGCAGCACTTACCTCATGCATGTAGATGGCATGCAGGCTCATCTCGGCTGTGGCGAACTCTGAGAGGAGGGCTGAACTGGACTGTCCGTACGTCTTTGACTCACTGGCACACATGCTAGATGGGAACAAGATCCACTCTGATAAGTCGAGTTGCTTCTATATTAATTAAACATTTAATTTCTTCTACCTTCCTAATAGTTCAAAATGAATACTAATTAGTAATGCTGTTTAATCTGCTAAT
>JAOTRR010000051.1:1317491-1331708 GCA_028570945.1 Gogo arcuatus
AATTAAATGCTCTAAGTGACAATATTTTTATGTGGAATTTGGGGAAAATGTTGTCTATAGTTTATGGAATAAAACAAAAATGTTCATGTTCCTCAAACACATACTTGTAAATAGTAAAACCAGAGAAACTGATCATTTTGCAGTGGTCTCTTAATTATTTCCAGAGGGGTGTGTATGTATGTATTATGTTTTTTTTTTTGTTTGTTTGTTTTTTTCTTTTTTCTTTTCTTTTCTGCAGGTTATCCTGACCCGGAAGTGGTGTGGCTGCTTGATGACAAGCCTCTGGAGGAAACGGAGCGCATGCAGATTGAGTACAAAGAGGACGGGCTCTGTACGCTCACCCTCACCCAGGTGCAACCGAGGGATTCTGGGATGTACAAGATCCGAGCCTCGAACCACCTGGGCCAGGCGCTGTGTTCGGCGAGGCTCACTGTGGCCAACTAATGGCGTGGAGCTTTAAGGAACACGGGGCATGATTGTGGAGAGATTTGGAACACGGCTGTAATTTGGAGTTGACTTGAACAAGGATCCAGTGTAGCCGAGAAAGAAAACATGAGGATTACAAGGTCACGATGCACTTGACCACAAAGGCACTTTGATGCACGATTCACAGCCGTTCTCAGGATGCGAGAGTTCTTTTTTTTTTTTTTTAAATCACTATAGGACATGTCTGCATTTCATAAGATATATGCTGTTATTTAATCTTCTATTGAGTTAAATGTTCGTAACATACACTGACCACTTTATTAAATGTAGCACATCCGTCTAAAGGTTTGACATTCTTTTCTGCTCACCATGGTTGTAAAGAAGGGTTATTTGAGTTACTGTAGTCTTCCTGTCAAATTGAACCAGCATGGCCATTCTCGTCTGATCTCTGACCCCGAGTTTTTTTGCACCATTCTGTCACTGAAATAACAACTCTTGAGATTTCATGCGGTGTGCTGCTGCAATAGGATTGGCTGACTGGATAATTACACAAGTGAGAAGGTGTAGAGGTATTCTTGATAAAGTGGTCAGTAAAAGTGTGTATATGAAGCTGTAATTTTTATATAAACTTGACAGTGTAAGATTTTAATAAAGAATTTAAAGCTGCAGAACCCAGAGGTTTGAGGGGTGAAACACAGTAGTACTGTAGTGTCTTTTTAAAACACGTAGCTCATCACTGACTACAGTTTAAAGATGTGATTCGGCCAATAATGTTACAACTTAATTTATTCTGCCATTTTATGAAACCGTTTTTGGACAATGCTAACCTAGAAACTAATTTTCCAAAAATCATTGCTTACTTGATAGCTGCACCTGCCTCGTAGTCAATCAGTCAGAAGCCAAAGCAGCAATCATTGGATATAGACATGACTTTGCAGATCACTTAGGGTTAAACAGGCTTCCCTTCTTGACCTACTGTCATTTATGTCCTGAAACCTGACACAAAATCATGTGTGGTGTTTTTGTTTGGGTGACCCAAGTAAAATAAAGCCAAAACCTGAAACGAATAAGCATGATATTTTAACTAACACACCCTTAAGTTGCTTTAAAAGTTAGGAAGTACCTCATCAAGCATATGGGCTCGTAACGGTGCCAGTCTTTTAATGGGTGTGTCAGCAAAAAAACTGGGTTGTAACTTGTTGGGGGGAGGGGGCTGACTGTTGAATTGATTTGTATGAAGTCTTGAGTCAGGTGTAAACCATTTGATCTTAAACTCTGCCCAAAGAAAGAAATGTACAGTTAACCACTTGAAGTGTGCGCATGTGTGTCTAACACTCGTCTCAGGGTTGAAATCCAGTTTCCTCTTTTTTCTGCTGTATCCGAGCTTGAAGTAAATTCCAGGCTTTTTCTACCTGTGGATTTAACACACACAGCAACATCACCCACCCAACACTGTAAAACTGTATGTATTTAACATCTATGATCATACATAGTATTACTTATATATAATTATCTCAAATTATAATTGCAAGTATGGACACTGCTTTGACATTTTCATGTGAGTTAAAAATAAATAAATATTTAATGAGATTTACTGGGTGCCATTCTTAATTCTTTTTGATTGAGTGGGCGTGTACCTGTCTCTGAGTGACGTCTGGTTCCCACAGCGTACACAGAACCACGTTGGCCTGCTCCACCAGCTGCACATTAGACCACTGACTCTGTAACCTCCTCACTGCATCCTCCTGACTCACCCCATCCCGCTGCACTATACGCCGTGTGGCCTGATTGAGAAGGAGAGAAATAGAAATTAGACAGACGGCTCCACAGGTGGATGCGTGTATCGGATAGATATGTAAAGATGACATCACCTCTTCCTCTGGTATAATGGCCACCCAGACCTCATGAACCATCTCTGTCCATCCAGCCTGCAGCAGCACTGCAGCATCCACCACACACACGTGCTTCCCTGTGTACGCAGACAGAGCCAGAGAAGAACGTTTGGTTAGCGTTCGTGTCAAACACTAGACCGACTTTCTGATCCGATACCCCTGAGAGGATTATCAGAGCAACTTTATATTATACATTATTTTTGGCCCGTGCCTCATGAAACATCAAAATTCTAAAGTGGTGTGGACTCTTTTTTTTTTTAAAACAAAAGCATTCAAAGAGAGAGAAGCTTACCGTCTTCTTTAGCTTGCTGCACTCTTTCTTTCACAAGACGTGCAATCTCAGGCCATACTATATCAGTTAGGGCTTTTAATCGTTCCTATAAATAAACACACACACAATTACACAACACAAAAGCTGCGGTTTGTGTCAAAACCATTTTCACTGCATTACCTTGTTTCCGAACACCTTCCTCCCCAGAGCTCGTCTGTCAATGGTCTTATCCTCATTTACAATATCTGGCATGGAAGACACAAAAATACATACAGTGGGCAACTGGTTATGATATACTCCGTGACAGATCCATGAGAATTATATATACAGTATATAAAAATATTTTTTCCAAAAGTCTGCTCGACTACCAAAAATGTCAAGATTTAGCAAAAATAAGTGATAGGTTGCTAAAATCTTGTGATATTCTGTATCATTTTTCTGTTTAATTAACCGACACCACCTGTTTAGCCTCATAGCCCCGCCCCCTTCCCCCCACTCTCACCTGTGCCAAATTCCTGCACTATCCTATGATAAGCAGCCGTGCCGGGCTGGTACGTTTCGTGGCCGAGCTGGTCTGCGTCGATCCGTGCAGCTCCGAGTCCTTCCAGTTTCCGAGCGATGGAGCTTTTCCCGCTTCCGCTGCCTCCCGTCAGGCCGATCACGTACGGGAGCTGAGAGAGGGCAGGGCGTGGCTGTGCAGGCGAGACAGCAGGTCATATCGTTAGTTCACTGAATGACAGTGAACTCATAGGGTGCAAAAATACATATACAAAATATAAATTTTGTTATTTTGGCATTTTTTATGACCAACTTTCTTCACGAAACTTATTTTAGACGTGATAAAAGGTTAGCGCGCGTCACCGTGGGAGGGACGAGGAGCGTGCCCAGCAGGCGTGTGCGCAGGCTCGATGAGCTGATCTTCTCCTCCTCAATATCTGAGTGATGTGCGTCTTTAATCAGAGGAATTTCATACAGCACCAGCTCTCGTTGCCCCTGTACAACAAAGCCAAAGCAAATAAAATATTATACGAGCAATTCCTAAGAAAGGCCCTTCATGTTTCACGACAGCTAACCGTGATGGGGGATGTCTGTAAATCTGTAAAAACTCTTGCCATCAATAGCTAATCAATAGCTATTATACTCGATAATTAATAATAATCAATAGCTAGTTACAAACAAAATACACACAACGCCTATGTAAATAGTGAGACGACACCCACTGATGTAATTCGCCTCGTCCTCATTCTGATATCAGAAATCAGGGTAGTTATTTCTCCCTCATAAAAAAAATGAAGACGTTGCTTTTTCGCTGTAAGAATTTACAAAATTTACTGAAAAGCATCCACAGTGGCAGATTAAAGTATTAACGTTTAACACTTGCACCGCACTCCATCACTAACCAAAACTGAACTCTGGACACAAGGCCTGGTTACTGATTACACCGAATAATCCAGATACAAAACCATCACCACCTTCAGACCAAAGTCCCTGACTGCTACCAGTTTTCATTTGATCGAGTACAGAGAATTGCTGGCCTACTTAATATTAGTAACAATCTGTTGTCCAAATTTCTTATTCCCGCCCCATAGTGAGAAATCGATACCATAAACGTTGATTCCGATGCCTTCAGAACACCACTTTAAAAGGGGGAAATGTGAGATTCATTATAGTTAGCTGTTAAGTGAAGCTACGATCTGATCCTTCCCTTCAGACGCTTACATTTTCTGCTCGTTTCCTGTTGACAGCCTCACCGCCCCGCTTCGTCTCCTCACTAACCACGATGCACTGCAGCTCGGCGTCGGTGATGGACGGGCCGAGGGGGTCGGACAGGGGGATGATGTCGTACTGCAGGGACGGTTTAACGTCGTTCAGGAACTCGCGGAGCTTCTGCACACGTCTGCTGTACGGTTCGATCAGCTCCTTCAACACCTTACCTGGACAAAGAGAACAACTTCAGGGTGGTAACAGTGACTCCACTGCATCACAGCACCCTCACCGTTGAGTACTTTCCTGTAACAGTGTGACACAGAGTGTGTTACTTACTTTTAAGCAGTTCCTGGTCGCACACACCAATCAGAAAGCGCCTATTTGCCATCAAGCAGCAAATATTCAATAGGGTCCGGTGAGCACCATGCAGACGATCGAAGGTCCCGCCCACCACCACATCTCCATACGTCTCTACAAGCTTTGAATCATTTTTCTTCCTGTTTTCCTCCTGCTCTTCCATCACTTCCTTCAGCTGTGGCCACAAGACGACAGAGGAAAGGCTGGGCGCGCAGACGTAGCAGCTTCTGGCGTAAACCTGAAGGCACCGAGCCACCAGAGACATCTGCCCTGAGTCCTTTATGGAGAAATCGGTCATGACAACCTCTGGGGATTGAGAAAGCATCTGAGGAGAGGGGAAAGGGTTGAGGGTCACGTCCTGGGCACGGATGTTAGCGAGAAGCAGCCGGACATCCAAGTGAGCGCAAATGTCTGCCGCGTTGCTGTACAGGCGCGATATGAGGCCCGGGAGATCCACGGATGGGGGGATGAAGACCGGCTGAGGCGGGCAGCCTGCTCCCAGGTTGAGGCCCGGGTGGAGGTGAACGTAGAGGGTGCGCTCCACCAGCTTAGAGGCAGACTGAAGGACGGGAGGGAGGCGGAGGGGGAGGGTGTGCAGAGGGGAAGTGAGGACCAGCACCCCTGTGCTGAACATTGACATTATGGACAGGTGTCCACTCCCACTCCAGGCAAGCTACAATAAATAACACCACTGGTTAGATGGACAGAAGGACAGAGAGACAGGCAGTGAGACAGACCGCTGGTTAGATGGACAAAGAGACAGACAGACAGTTGGTCAGATGGGCAGTGAGACAGACAGACAGACGGATGGCTGGTTAGATGGACAGACAGACAGATGGATGGACGGCTGGTTAGATGGCCAGACAGACAGACGGATGGACAGCTGGTTAGATGGACAGACAGACAGACGGATGGACAGCTGGTTAGATGGACAGACAGACAGACAGACAGACAGACAGACAGACGGACTGCTGGGTAGATGGACAGACAGACAGACAGGTGGATGGACAGCTGGTGAGATGGACAGACAGATAGACAGATGGATGGCTGGTTAGATGGACAGCGAGACAGACAGACGGCTGGTTAGGTGGACAGCGAGACAGACAGACGGCTGGTTAGGTGGACAGCGAGACAGACAGACGGCTGGTTAGGTGGACAGAGAGACAGACAGACAGACGCCTGGTTAGATGGATAGTGAGACAGACAGACGGCTTGTTAGATGGGCAGAGAGGCAAGCAGACAGACAGACGGCTGGTGAAATGGACAGAGAAACAAAGACAGCTGGTGAGATGGACAGAGAGACAGACAGACGGGCAGCTGCTTAGATGGACAGAGAGACGGACAGAGAGACAGATGGCTGGTTAGATGGGCAGTCAGACGGACGGACGGCTGGTTAGATGGATAGCGAGACAGACAGACGGATGGCTGGTTAGATGGACAGAGAAACAAAGACAGCTGGTGAGATGGACAGCGAGACAGAAAGACGGCTGGTGAGGTGGACAGCGAGACAGAAAGATGGCTGGTGAGGTGGACAGCGAGACAGACAGACAGACGGCTGGTTAGATGGACAGAGAGACAGGCAGTCAGACAGACTGGCAGTTAGACAGCCAGTTGGTCAGATGGACAGACAGACTGACTGACTGACAGAAAGAAGCAGTAAGACGATAGCTCATGGACAGACAAGCAAGCAGAAACAACTGAACAGACAGTGATCGTTAGGTAGACAGACAGAGAGAGAGACAGACAGAGAGACAGACAGTAAATACAGACTCCACACCTCCTGCCTTTATTCTGAGGTGTGTTTTGTTTAAATGTTAAAAACAGCATAATTAAACTCAGAGTTTCTGTTATAAACGTTGCTGACTAACTTAATTTTTTTTTAGCTGCAGGTTTTATTCTCTCTCTCACACACAGACACACAGACACACAGACACACAGACACACACACACAGACACACAGACAGACACACACACACACACAGAGAGAGACAGAGAGAGGGAGAGGGAGAGAGTTGTAACGCAAACTCAGATTTAAATGGAACTTTAGTCTCTATGGTGCTAATAATAAAAATGTCACCAAAGTCAGGGCTTAAATCACAAATATCTCTTTACTAGATGTATACTGAACTACACAGGGGGCAGATTCTATACACCCTACTGAGTGAACTCGTCTCATGAGCATGACGCCGTTTGGGACTCAGCCCAAAACCTGTGACGCTACTATAATGTAGCGCTAACAGGCTAAGCTGCTGCAGCTACTCTAAAAGAAAATACTTACCAAAAACTGCTCTGTCTTCCGTTTTACACTCACCGCACTCTCACCAACCTCTCAAAATATAATTTTTATATAAGTATTTAATCGTTCGCTACATCATTACTACACTCTCAATCAACTCTTCCTCCAACGTACTCTGGCGACCATTTGACCGCGTAGTGTGCAAACCACGTGACAGCTTTCAGACTGCTGATTGGCTGTTCATCAGAGGACTACAACCAAATGGATATGTAGTTCAAGGTTTGTTTGGTTTTTAGCAACATTAGCTTCCTTTGTGTCCTGCTCGATTTCTGTGGTAAAAATGGAACTTCAAGTTTAACCTCCGTTAACGTTAAACCTAAAAACAAATTACATACATTATTGTAAATACTCAAATTATTTTGAGGCGAAACAAAATGAACACAATTTATTTTCCTTTGGTTTAGTTTCTACAGTACAGGGACTACACAATAAATGGAATAAAAGCTCGTAATCGTTGATATGATGAAGTTTTCACTTATCCAAAAGACCTTGTTACAGGAGTGAGTTAGCAGACATAGTAAAGACAGACATTAGAAATAAGAAAAGAATGGCTTTTATTCAACATGGTACAAAAGTAGCGTTTCATTTCAATCAAACAGGACTCTACGTATACTCATGAGGCATTTTTTCCACAGTGCTTTCTTAAAACCGAGACTAGTATATCACTAGTCTCTTTATATAAAATGTCACACGTAAACACCAAGCTCCATAATTACAGTTTCCTGTGTCAGTTAATGCTTGAAAACTAAGAATTGAAAGTGGAATGTGTGTAAAACAAGACCATCCATCACTTCCTCGATGTTTGTCTTTACAGTAGCCTACTGATACTGCAGAAGGTAGCAATATTTAAGTCAACCTTCTAACTCGTCACTAAATGCGGTATTATAAACATCTAACCCAAATACAGTAATAGTTTCAGAAGATCTGGTCATGGGATACAGCATGTCTGTTTTCTCTTGTATACTTTTCTGGCCACAAGCTTCAGGATCTTGAAGGTTGCCGTCTGATTAGAGCTTGTGCCCCTCTTGCCGAGACTCCATTTGGTGTCATTTCTGAAATTTACTCAAGTCTAACAGAACCAAGAGGTACCACACATAACGACCCACTTAAATCTGATTGGCAAGCATAATAATATCCGCCACATGTTTAAGTGAGAAAGTGGCGAGCATTCTTAATGAATGTAGCTCCATTCCAATGAATCGTGTGAGCTGCTTTGGTATTAGGGAGCTTTCTTTTTTTTTGCTTTTTTTTTTTTAAACAAGTTGACCATATGGCTGGTTGCATAGTTAAGTCAACTCATGCATTCACTGATGGCCACTGAAGGATTTTGTCTAGTCGATTGGTGGAAAGCAAACTAAATATACTTTGCACTAAATCCTTGCACTGTGGCACTGTGACCAACACTGTGCAAAAGAGCGTATTCAGAGCCACAGGTTGCCTATCACTATGCAGGTCCACTCTGCGCGATTTGAGCAGCGAATGCCAGTGGCTAATTCAGACTTGTTTTTCAGATGTTCACCTCCCGGGATATTGTCAGCCTGGAAAATCCTCCCAGACGCCACTATAGACACTGCATCCTCCAACCAAGGAAAACCAATCAGTGAGCTATAAAGTGGCTCTGTTGATGGACATGAGCTTCCATGCTGTACACTCTCGGTTACAGAATCCCCAATTTCAGCTTAGTCGCCAAGTCGTGCAACCACTAGACTAAACACCATAAAGTGTCTGAGGAGACGTGTTCCAGATGGGGACAAATACGAGCCAGTTGTCCAAGTACAGCATTATCCTTAGGCCTGTTGGCTATCACAATGAATCATGAACACCCATAGTGATCGAGGCAGGCTGAGGGGTAGGAACCCACCTAGAATAATATTTTTGTCATCTGTGCATCCATCTTTTGTGCTGTCCTTGAACGTACAATTACGATACATATTAGGACTTATTCATTAATGTAAGGGTGCAGAATCAAAACAGAATAGGATTAGCAAAATATTTACACTTCTACAATGATTTCTATCATTAAATTGACTGGGATGGTACAGCAATAACTAAAGTTTGACCTGAAACTGAATAATGAAACAGTGGCTTGGGAAAACACACACAGCATGGAGAACATCCTGCTGTGACAGGACAGGTAATATCAGACAGAAAGCATCTGTGTAGTATACATTAAAACATTACTGTATATATATTATCGTTCCTATGGCACAATTTTGGTTTGCGTTTTATGGCTTTAACCTCTTCAGAACACGTGGGTAGTATTTGAGAAATATCTTCAGAGCGATGTCGTATGTATCCCCACTCGGTTTGGAGGGGTACCTCTTCTGGTTGTAGACGAAGGCTTTCTCGATTTGGAACACAGCCTTGTTGAAATCGTCTGGCTTGAAAGGTTGGCCGCGGTCCATACAATCCACAAGAGTGCTGACAAAGAATCTCCAGCGCTGCATGTAGTAATCCTGTATTAGCCCCGCCCACTCTTTGCTAGCATAGTCCAGGATGTTGCCATCAGGTCCCCACAGTGTGATCTGGTTCCGGGCGTTCAGCTCGTACAGCTCTGCCTCCTGTTCATCCATGCCCAGTGACCGTGCTTGCTCAAGCCACGCCCCCAACAGGAAGTGTGCGTCACTGGAAAGGAGGCTGTCCAGGTCAGGTAAGAGGTCGTAGGTGAGCACACTTCCAGCTGTCAGGAGTTCTGGAAGCTTCTGGGCCTAATTGTAGGGGGTTAAATTAGTTGTTTAAAATTGTTTGGTAAAACGTGAAAATAATTGCCATCGATTTTTCCTCATTACCATATAGCTTGTCAATTAATTTCCATTCCTACAAATAAAAAAGCTAATTAATAAAAAATTCTGGCACTTGGTTTTCAGGTTTAGGTTTTTGCCCAAAAAAATCATCATTTTACTACATCACTAAAGTAATGAATAAACATTGATTCCAACCATTAAAAAGCCAATAAATTTAATTTCTGTCTTACCTGGAATGCATCTCGTATTTCTTCATAGAACTGCACTGTCAGGAGCTGAAGAGCCTGACGCGTCACATCCACCAGATCATAATGGAATGTATCAACAGAAATGAGCGAAGGTGCCGCTCCCAACAGCAGCTTCCAGGCCTCGTAGACGTCTTGCGGATCGTACCAAATGCCAGTCTGCATCTTCAGAGATGGTCGGTGCACCAGAGGACTCCGGTTGTGGTTCTTGTACCCAGAAATGGTACAATTGTACACACTTCCAAACAGCAGGCGCCAGGCAAGTGCCAGGCTCTCACTAGTGTTACCATAGCGGCGCCAGGCGTACAGCGTTGCCCACTTGGTCAAATTGACTGCTTCTTTGCGCCACGCCAGCTCAGCCATCAGCTCGTACATGGCTGGGTTTTGCTCGATGCCCTCGGGCGCAATGCCTAAGCCCACCAGAGTGGAACCAGGGAACTTCTGAGCATCGAACGGACCAGAGTTAACACGCTCCACTGCGCCAAACAGGCCACTGTTGCCTCCGAAGTTGTGAAGCATGCACCAGATAAAGGGCTGACCGTAGAAGGACTGGGTGAAGTTAAAAGCAGGCATGGACTCAGCAAAGAGGTCTAGGACGATCATACATCCCCGAGGTACGCCGTGGAGGAGTGCCTGGATCTGTGGAGGTTTCCAGAACTCTGGGTTGCTGATGAATAACCAGCCCTGCATCAGCCAAATGGCCTGTGGGTCCACTGTGAGAAAGCAAGACAATATGAGCGGACTACCAAGAAATAATTTCGTTCCAACGTTTATTAAAAATCTTTAACAAGTTCAGTTAAGTAATCAATTTCAGTTAAAGATCATCAACTGGTGGACTACAGTCCAGAAGTATTACAGTAGATCAAACAGTATGCTATATGCAGAAGAACATGGTTTTGCTGCATCTTGTCCATGTCTACTACACTGATTAATCTCAGGGCTTCGAGTGCAGTCACTACACATTGACAGAATTCAAGGCTGCTGCTCAAACAGCATTATGTGCACTACATAGTGCACTAAATATACTAGTAGGCCTGACATTTTAATACAGTAGTATACAGTTGGGATGTGAGCTTAGGATTTGCAGCTCAGAATATAATTATCTGCTCCTGTTTCTCCGTATTATAGAAAACCTATGGAAAAATCCTCTATTGTGCAACATCAGTGCGACTCAGAGCCGTGTCTGGTCACATTGGTGTGTGTTTTTATTATGTCATGTGTGTTCTCTGATCAAAGGTCTAGTTTGTGGTTTTTTTTTTTGTTCTCCAGCCTGTCAAGATAAAATGACACAGATAAGAGAAAAATATACACACAGAAGGCGAACAGACGCCCGAATGACCCATATCTGAGGACAAATCATTTAACTATTATTCACTGTCAAATTAGAGAATAATTAATTAAACAAATGTCTTACCTGTTCATTAATAGAAGTCAAAAAATTAAAGACTTTTGGACGCCTGAGGTTACCTGAGGTCATAGTGGTGAATACTGCGCTACTAATTGAGGTCAGATAGGCTGGGTCAGAGGAGGCAGGCGTCATCTCGTTAAAGGTGTCTGTGTTGTAGATGTGGTCCGTCCCGAACTCTTTAACCGCCTGCGACAGGAACAGAGAGCCGATGCGCAGGAACAGCGGATCACGTGGGTCCAGTACGTATGCACAGGAATACGTGCAGTTAAAATGGCTCCACGGCCCCAGCTTAGTCATGTTGGCTTTGGGAAACAAACTAAAGAGGAAACAGGATTTGGAAACTCAGTGCACAAGTTTGCATCCCCTCTGTTTGTTTTAATGGGAAATGTAACTTTTGCAATGTCGATTTTTCAATTTATATACAAATAAACAAGCATTAAGAAGTCAAAAAAATGACATGTGGGTGTGTCCTGGAGCAAGTTAGCATTCCAGGACACTAACAGTTAACAGACAAATTTAACAGAAAAAGAGACTGAATGTGAAGGAATATTACAGCTGAAGGGTGAATGTACAAGTTAGCAGAGGATATTTAACACATTCAGAATGGGCAATGCAAACATTCGAACAGACATACATTTCTAAAGATCTTTTCCATTATTAATATTTTAACATACCCAATTTGTCCATCTGTATTCTGACAACTTTATTCAGTTATGTATTACCGGGTGATTCCACGAGGCACGATCCCTGAGAAAGCTGGCAGAACAGGAATCATTCCCAACGATCTCATCTGCTCCAAGATTTTAACCTGCAGGGAAGAAAG
This sequence comes from Gogo arcuatus, assembly GCA_028570945.1. Taxonomy (NCBI): domain Eukaryota; kingdom Metazoa; phylum Chordata; class Actinopteri; order Siluriformes; family Anchariidae; genus Gogo; species Gogo arcuatus. Next base: position 1,329,661 of record JAOTRR010000051.1, read on the forward strand.
CCATGCAAGTCATCCAAATTTGAGTAATTTGACCTTTTAAATCTCTTCAGTGAGGATGGAGTTAGGTTTTCGTGCAACAGCTTTTAAACAGAGTAAGTTCAAACACACACCTGCAGAGAGCGTTGTTTGGTGTGCCAGGACTGAGGCAGCGGGCCTCCCCACTCAAACAGATTCCCCATCCGATTCCACGCAAGGAACGCTGGACCTGTAAAGAAGTCGTCGATCTCCGTCTGATTTAGACCCAGAGACGTGTAAACCTACGTTCGAGAGAGGGAATGAGAGAACGAGAGTGAGACAGAAAAACAGACACGTAGACCATGAAAGAGTGAGACTTTTGGTGCATTCCAGTTGTACTGGGAAGGTGGGGTTTCTGAGTTCCCAGTCGGAAATGTCAGCTGGAACGCTCCCTGAAGTCGGATTTCTGACTTCAAAATCCAAGATGGCTGCTCCACGCATCAACAGTGTGAATGCTGTAGTAATACACTGTTTATTAGCACTTCTGTCTTATTTGTCTCTCATTAAATCAGTCGTACACACTGCACTGTCCGACTTCTATGATGCTATGGTGCCTGCATGCGCACAATACTGAGTAATGCTTTATCATCAACTGGTATTGCTAACAATGGCTAACATGGCTAGAACTATGCTAATCGCTGGTACTGATTTTCCGACTTCTTGTCCTGGAACGCGGTCAACTCGGGTGTGACGTCATTCCCAGCCCCGACATCCGAGGTAAATAGAACGCAGCATATATGGCAACCGATAATTGTCCACTAATCTGTAAGAATCAGATAGTTCTGTAGCTCAGAATATTTACTTATTTTAAGAGAGCAAAGTGACTGGAGTTTTGTCATGAAGTTTCTTTGGGTGCAGGTGTAAACATAATTCAGATAAAAGTATTGAAATATTAAATAGAAAAATATAAACATGCAACTAATCACTAAGTTAAGAAATATTATTGTTGTCATCATTATTGCCATTGTCGTCATTGGTGTGATTGTTGCATTATTGTCATCATTATTGTTGGTGTCACTACTGTTATTATTGTCATCACTGTAGGTATCATGGGTATTGTCATTAATTCTGTCATTTTTATTATGTTGTGGTTATTACTGTCGTTATTGTTAAGGGTATTGTCATTATTGTTATCATTGTCATTACTGGCATGTTTATTGTTCTCCGTCATTACTGTTGTCATTTTTGTGGTTGCTACTGTTGTCGTTATTCTTGCCACCATTGTGGCTGTTGTTACTGTAGTTGCTGTTGTCAATACTGTTGTCATTGTTGTTATTTTTGTTCTTGTTACTGCTGTGGTCATTATAGATGTCATTACTTCCCTCACTAATAGAGTAGTGAATGTGTGTTCCTAGAACAAGTGCTAAACAAACTGTACATATCTGTGGGACTCAGATGGGCGACAGTCAGCCCACAATGTGACCTGTATGTGTTATGGATATATTAACCTATAATATGTTTAATGCATAACATGTTTATAATATATTAATCTATGATGTGTTTTCAGATAGATTACAGAGGTTGCTGTAATCATTAGATTACCTCCTGCCACAGCGCCTCCTGCCCAGTGAAAGCCAGGGGCAGATTGATACCGTTCAGTGCCATCCAGTCGATCTCTCGCTGCCATCGTGCCCAGTCCCACCACACGGTCGAGTAGCTCTGAGTGCACACGTTCTGGTAATACCTGAATCTGGATAGGCAGGAATAAAAAAAAAAAAAGACTGAACAAAAGATTATGCATGCATGATAATAACCTCACCTTTTCTCATCGTTTATGATAGGGTCTGCGGTCAAGGTACACAACGTCAGGTTTCATTTAACAACTATTGTTTATTGAACAGGTTTATACTGCATTGTGTTGTTCATGGGCCTGGATACTAATACACTAATAAGATCATACTTGGCAAAACAACATCGTGAATAGACTGACAAGATAAAAGCCAGAGGAACTCACATCACATCACATCAGAAGAAGAACAGAGAAGAACCAAGGCCGAAGCCTTTATTTTCGTCACATGTACTCTCGCACAGTG
>JAOTRR010000051.1:1411461-1426122 GCA_028570945.1 Gogo arcuatus
TGGTTATGGTTATGGTTATGGTTAGGCCAAACAACAACAAACTACTGCCTCCTCAGTTAGTACTAGCAGTACTTATTTTATTATTATTATTATTATTTATAGAAATCTCACGTCTTCCGCTTTGAAACAAAACATCCAGGATGCAACCACTAAGTCTTAAAAATACGGAAAAACCCCTAACAATAATAAATAAGAAATAAACTTGCCTTCTAATCGTTTCCTCGCGGACTGAGTGAGTGAGTGAGTGTCACTGAGCCGCTCTCGGCTGCCGGAGTTCCGGAAGTGTCCGCCAATAGGGGGCGGGACGTTACGATTAACTGACAAAAGGACGAGCCAATCGCAAGCGCGTAAAACCCACCTATTGACATTCCATACATTTTAAGGAAATTCATCAACAGAAGGAGGAATGTCTTAGATCAATCAATAAACACACAAACAAACAAACACACACACACCAGACCGAGAGTTTAACAAATGAATAACTTCAGTATGACTAATGAGGAATAAATTAATACACAGAAACATCATGCCTATTATTAAAGCTCAAAACTGTCTGTAGGACAAACAGGTTCAAAGAAGCACAGAAAAAAATAAACAGTACAAATAAATAAAATGATTTTTTTTTTAGTCCTGCACATTATCGAAAATCAATTACAACAGAGCACTGACATGACTTTAAAATGACTTTAGTTGTAGTGTCAAAAGAAACACGTTGGGACAAAGAAAGTATCATGTATAATTAAACAAAGAGGGTTTTTTTTGTTAATGGTTAATTACAATTACCTTCTCTGACAAACTGTTTTAGAAATGTATATGTATGAATAAAAAAAAAAGAAAATACACATTCCAGGACACACACAAGTCTAAATAGATAAGTAAATAAATTTAAATGTTGCACATTATCCCCCCCAAAATTGATTTTTTCCCCTGTAAACAGTTAATTACAATGGAACTTTAAAATGACTTTAGCTTTCAGTGTTTTAACAATATCTAAAGTATATTACATATAATTATATAGTGCATGATCAGTATAAAAGAAAAATATTACACAATGCACAAAACAGTATAATGAAAAGAAAGAAAGAAAGAAAGAAAGAAAGAAAGAAAGAAAGAAAGAAAATGTTTTTCTTGCACAATACTGAAAAATAAAGGGGAAAATGTTGTAAATGGTTAATCACAAGTAATGAATGAGTAAAATAATTTTCGCCATCAAATGTTTTTAAAATGTATTTGCATTATGCTGATTGTTGAATATTTTCCTATTTTGTTATTTTGCTTATAAACATGGTAAATTTATTTTATTTTTATATTTTAATTCCTGTTCAGCTGTAATAATCATTTGACTTTGCATCGGTTTATAAATATGCATTGTTTGGAGTACACAAATAACCTTTTAATAATAAGAACGTCCTAAAATCGTTAATAGATGTATTTCATTTAATATATTTATGTACGTGACAATGCTGCTGGCACAGCACCAACGTATTTTGATTTTATTTTTGAATGTCATTTAATTTAATTTAATTTTTTACATTTTCAGCATGTGGCAGACACCGTTATCCAGAGCGATACAGCTTTGTATTAGCATTTATTCATTTATTTATATTTACACAGATAAATTATCTATTTGTAAATTCTCTATATTTAATTCAATAAATCATAAAAAAGTGAACCTTTTTATATTATTTCCGTAAATATCACCTTCGACCTAAAATCACAGCCAATGAGAGTAAAGCACTTGTGGCCTTTTCATATGAGTGACACTGAATTCTAGCCAATCATAAAAGAGGAGGAAAAAAACGGAGGTGGAAATTTACTAAACAAATGGCTGCATGTTTCATCCAATCACAAGGCAAGGAAAATGATTTTGGGGCGGAACCTCGGACAATGGAGGCGGGGCTTTTACGTCCATCTTTAATGTAGCTCCTGTACTGAGGGAGAGTGACGAGAAGAAGAAGAAGAAGGAAAAAGCCCCTTGCAATATTAAAGAGAAATTTAATTTGTTTGAATAATTTTTTGTCGGGGCTTAAAGAAAAGGATATAAACAAATATTACCCATCTTTGAGGAAAAGGTACAGGACAAATGAGCGTGGTGTTTATGTGTTGTGTGCGCTGTCTTGCAGGCTTGCTAATTTAGCCGAGCTTTAGCTTTAGCTAAAACTAGACAGCCAGGATGACGTTAGCTTAGCATCATTGGCTGAGAGTTAACATCAACAAAATGGCGTCTCTAAATTAATTCTATGGTTTGTTCATTACTTTAGTATTATTTAGAGGTGTTTATTACATTGCAATAGCGCACAAAGTCAACGCTATGTGCCTGCGCAAAGCTAAACATGCTAATAAGCTAACGACGTTGTGCTAGCTAAACTTAGGCTAGCGCTACACCTGACAAAATAGATTAAAACGCGTCTGTTTTATTTTTATTTGGTAAACAGCGCTATAAATGCTGGCTGCTGTGTTGCAGCAAAATATAAAAAAAAGATTGCTAGCGAATTTACTTTTTATTATTTAGTGTTTATTTAGCCAGCTAGCTGTAAACAGATGTGCACTGAGGAAGTAAATATAAATACAAGTGCACGAGATCTGCGTTTTTAATAAGCAGTGACTGAATTTTTTTGTCGCTTTATTATTATTATAATGCTAAATGCATAATAAAAAGCTAAGTATAAGTGCAAAGTTGTACTGTGTATATATATATATATATATATTGTGGTGGTGTTCATGGCAGGGACAGAAGGTATGAAGACAGTATCATAGCCAAGCCATGGCCGATAAGAGAAAACTCCAAGGTAAAGCATGTTACATGTCATCTAAGTAGTGTTTATCCATTTATTTTTGCCTACATGCTGTCACAAACCTGTCTTCTGTACCTGAACACACACACACACACACACACATGCAGGTGAAATAGACCGGTGTTTGAAAAAAGTCGCAGAGGGAGTGGAACAGTTTGAGGACATTTGGCAAAAGGTGAGAGTTGATATTATATTTGTGTTGTACTGGTATTGCACTGTTTATTATATATGCTGTATAATACCATTAGAACCTCCATCCAGAGATAAGTGCTATTCCGAAGGCTGTCTTTCTTATTTTGGCTGAGCGTGTGTATAGTGTGTGTTCTTCTGAGAGAAGGAAATGATCAGGAAGACGGCGGACAGAACCACGACTCCGGCTGATAGCTAGTGTGTTAGAAATCCGGGAAAGAACAGTGAGGTGATAATGTGTGTGATGATGCTGTTCACTGTTCATGGTGTTGGTGAATAAAGGAGTGTGTTCTGTGTTAAACAGCTTCACAATGCAGCCAACGCCAACCAGAAGGAGAAATACGAAGCTGACCTCAAGAAGGAGATTAAAAAGCTCCAGGTGAGAATCTGTCAATCTGATAGATCTATCTACCTACCTATCTGTACCTTTTCTTTCTTTCAGCAATCCTTTCTTTCTGTCATCAGTTGTCTCTTCTTTCTTCTTTTCTTGCATTCTTTCTTTCACCCGGACCACCTTCATTCCTCCATTCCTTCCTTCCTTCCCTTGCAGCCTCTGATCTGTCCATCCCTTCTGCTGTGTTGTATAAAAAGTGTCCGGTGTTTCACACACTTTGTTACTCAGCAGCTTTAGAACATTGTTAACATTTGGTTATTATTAGTGCACACTAAAAGTGGTTAGTGCACTACATCAGTATGTGATCTGGGACTGAACCACTGTGTTTAGAGCTCATTATGTCCCTCAATGTCTCCCTCACAGAGACTCCGAGACCAGATTAAGTCATGGGTGGCGTCCAATGAGATCAAAGACAAACGGCAGCTAGTGGAGAACCGGAAGCTCATCGAAACGGTCAGAAACAATTATTTAGTGAAATTACTGCCGTCACTTTTTATAAAACTTTGAGGTGATCACCAGAAAGTGAATGATCAACCCGTTGTTGTGTTTCTGTAGCAAATGGAGCGCTTTAAAGTGGTAGAACGGGAGACAAAGACGAAGGCGTACTCTAAAGAAGGACTGGGTTTGGCTCAGAAAGTGGATCCAGTGCAGAAGGAGAAGGAGGAAACAGAACAGTGGCTCACGGTAAAGTACCTCCAGAAATCTCACAGTAAAGTGTCTCCTACTGAAAAGGCTTGCGTTAGCATGAACAGTTAGTACGTCATGTTCACAGTAGTGTCTGTGCAATACGTTACATTCAAATAATCTTAAATAAATTCAAATATTCCTTTATGAGGAGTATGCTGTTTGGGACACAGCCCATTGTTTGTCATCTGTCTTCTCGTCTCTCTGTAGAACACCATAGATACTCTGAACATGCAAGTGGATCAGTTTGAGAGCGAGGTGGAGTCTCTGTCCGTTCAAACGAGGAAGAAAAAAGGAGATAAGGAGGTCAGTCTCTCTCACTATGTCATTCCCTGTCTGTCTCTCAGTTCTAGCATCCTTATGGCTGAACATCTACTAGAAGGCACTTCCGAGCTGAAACATCCCTCTCCAAGCTGAGCTCTAACATTTAGTGTTTTCATGCACAGCAACATTAAACACACTCACAAAATCTGCCTCTGTTTAAAACATTCCGCTGTTGTCGTGATTGTTGTCATGGGCTCTTGTAGTTTGTTTCTTGTGCAAACTGTCATCGCTTGAGGGCAGAATAGCAAACTGTACTAGCCAACCGTCCTAGCTACGTACTCTCACCAGAGGCATCACCAATCTCTGCTGCTTCCTTCCAAGCTTGTTTCTTTATAACATCTCTATACACATTTAATAAGAGGTCGTATATGACAGGATAAGCTTTTTTGCACGTCAAATTTTTTATTTTTATTTATTTTTTTACTAAATAGGAACTAATTGCAGGTAGGAACTGAATAAATGTCACACGACATATGCTATAGGATTTGGCTCAAGAATCATTCAAGCCAATAGTTTGCCTTGAATCTCAGTTCACATGTTGCTTGTGGCGCTATCGCTGAAATGGCGGCTCCGTGTTGAAAAGGCACGATTTCTTGTCACTCTGCCGCCTGGTAGTGTAAATGTTCTGTGGTAATATAGATATTAACCAGAGTGGTTTGTATTCACGGATATAGTAATAGAACATTTCAGTAATTTTTTCATGTTTATTATTATTAATAATAATAATATTGATAAAGTGTGGCCAGAAAATATGATTAAACGCGTGTGTGTTTAGAAGCAGGATCGTATTGACGACCTGAAGAAGCTGATTGAGAGACACCGGTATCACATCCGTATGCTGGAGACCATCTTAAGGATGTTAGACAACGACTCGGTGCAGGTGAGACTTTTTCTAATGACTGTTTGAAACAATCACAACTATTCAGCACGTGTAAACATAACAAGAATTATTCCTTCCTAATGCAAGCAATTGATTATTCTCCCGATGATCTATCCGTTTCTTTAACGAAACGGTCGTGATGTGTCTTTATTCCCCTCTCTGTGCCTTTCCGTACAGGTGGAGGCGATCCATAAGATAAAGGACGACGTGGACTACTACATCGACTCCTCACAGGAACCCGACTTTAAGGAGAACGAGTTTCTGTACGACGACCTCGACCTCGAAGACATCCGTAAGTGTGTGTGTGTGTGTGTGTGTGTGTGTGTGTGCGCGCGCGCGCGCACACGCACGCACGCATGCATGCATGCATGCAGTGGAAATAGTGTGTATCGGGGCAGACGAGTGTGTGTATGTGTGTGTCAGGTTGATCTAACGTTAGTGTATGGCTGAATCTTGTGCTTAATGCTGATGTAGATATCTGTAGAATAGTTTTGGGATTGTTTAAACATATCCACCATTCTGTCTCTCTTTATTTTTCGATCTCTTAGCGATGTTGGCCACATCTCCGCAGGGACACAATGAAGAAGAGATGAGCACTCCCACCTCCACCACGTCGTCCTCTCCCATCCCTCCATCTCCAGCCACGGCTACCACCGTAATTTCCCTTTACTGTCTTTTTTTATTCTTTTACAAGCTACAACTGATTAAAAGTGGGTGTGCTTATCCTAATCTTTTCAGCCTAAGAGTAATTCACAAAGTGGTCTAACTCTAAAAGCAGCTCTTAAACTACAATCTTATTTATGACGTCAGCATGCAGATCTTTACTGCACCGCACAATCTCTTCCAAAATTCGTTTATGAAATGCTTCATCACCTGTCGCAACAGGATTGTAGTCCTCTTGGTTTAGGAGTCCCTCTCAGTCCTCATGCTTGTGTGAATCACCTTTTAGGACGTTTTTGCGCCATTGTGAGTATGTAAGGTAGCTCTGTGGGACAGGGTTAAGTGGAGATGATTTAGGACAAGTTCTAAATGTAGAGATTTGGGACAAAGCCCGTATAGAGGAACTAGACTAAAGATAGGATAAGGATTTGCTGATTTGCTACAGAGCTTGTAGGTATAGATAGGCTGATTAGGGACAAGGCCTTTTGAGGACCTGATTTAGGATAGAGCCCAGTAATCATAGGTGTTATCTAATTAGCCCAGTGCAGATAACTGAGCTGGTATAGAAAATTTTGATTAGTTGTTTGTTAATTGTCTGTTCAGGAGATCCCGGAAGAGGAGAAGAAGAGAGGCCGATCTACTGACAGTGAAGTAAGCCAGGTGGGGTCTGGACACTTTTGCCACCTTGACCATTTAGAACACAGCAGAATATAAAGTAATATCTATATTAATTATTAATTTTATCCCCCCCCCCCCATTGTGCGCTTACAATTCTTTCTTCTTTTCTCTCTTTTCAGTCACCAGTGAAGACCAGCAATCCCCTGTCTTCTTTCTCCTCCTCTTCCTCCTCCTCCTCAGGCTTTTCCTCCTCTTCCACCTCATCCCTCGTTTCCATGGCAGCTGTCGTCGGGGGAACTGCTTCTGTTTCCGGGGGCAACACTCTCCTGGGCAGTTTCAGCAGCGCAGTCCAGCAGCATCCGCACGGCAAGCTATCCTCCTCCTCCTCCTCTTCATCGTCGTCGTCTTCTTCCTCTTCCTCCTCTGTGACGTCCAGCAGCACGTCCAGCCCACCCAGCCACCCTAATTTGCCCTCTTCTACCACCCCCTTGGCCCTGCCCACTTCTAACTCTCAACCGCTGACATCAGCAGGGCTTAACGTGGGCAAAGCAGGCACAGCTGTGACGAGCAGCAGTATGCCAGGCATGATGCCCAGCAATATGGCCGCCATTATTTCAAGCTCGATGCCCACTCCTTATGCCCAAGCAGCAGCTGGCAGTGGCCCAAATGGACCTGCAGGAAATAATAGCAGCAACAGCAGCGCTGTTTCAGCAGGGGGCGGAGCAAATGCTAACACTAATTCTACGGCTAACGCTAACGGGACAGTGCCGATGGGCTCCAGTGGGGGTATTTTAGGGCTCGTACCATCGCAGTCAACCCACCAGGGAGCAGCACAGTTACCCATAAGCCCAGTGGGCACAGTGCCAGGGGGTGGAGCCAGCATGGGCCCTGGAAACGGGGGCAGTACAGCGTCATCAGGGGGCATCATGGGTAGTGTGGCACCTGCCCGACCGCCCAGTGTGGTGAAACAAAATGGAGGAGCAAGTGAGTAAAGCCCAGTGGAATTATTTTGTGAGGTGGAGCTACATATGAGATTGGGAAGTCACAGTCCAATTGTGGTCCAATCTGCAAATTATTAGAGGATGATAACGTGGCACAGGGAAACTTTTTGCCGTTTGCTAAAATTACAATAAAAGTACCAATTAATCTATACTTTAGATTATTTTTAAGAATATTTCATTTTTCCACTGGGTTACCTGGCAACACTTGCTCTCAGTTTAGCCCCACCCACCTCAGCAGAAAATGGTGTTAAGAAATCTAGGGTTAAAGTCCGCCAAAGATAATAACTAGTGCAATGTAGTAGTAATGTTAAGCAGCTAATCATTAAATTAAGTTGGCACTGTGTGTGATGGCTAATGAAATACATGAGGCTGTAAGTCTAATCTGAGTGATGTTTGACGTTAAGACCCTCTAGCGTACAGCGCCGTGGTGGCTGACAGCAGCTCAGACTCCTCCCTCAGCAGCGCCAGCCTATCACAGAGCAGCCAGCCCTCTTCAACCAGCTCCTCGGCCAATCAAACGTAAGCTGGCTTGTGAAAAATAAAGACGGGTCACTGAGAACACTTCCGAATGAGACACAGCCCTACTTTCTGTTACAGCTCTTCAGTTTCTGCTTGTTATTCTCACCTCATCTCTGTCTCTCCCCTAGTCTGGATAACGGACCGACCCTGCTGAGTTCCATCACTCTGCCTCCCACTTCTCAGTCTCCTTCGTTTTCAGACAGCACCCCCGGTGGTGGGAGTTTACTGAACGGCCCGCACTCGTACACACCCAGCACAGAGGCGATAAAGGTGTGTGTTTTAGGTTATAAACCCTCAACGTGAATAATGAAAACAATCTGATGAAACAGTGCAGTCATTCTTAACACCTCTTACTGTGTGTGTAGGCTCCTGAGCCTCTGAGCTCTCTGAAGGCAATGGCTGAGCGAGCAGCTCTAGGTTCGGGACTGGACGAAGAAATCCCACCGCTTCACCTGACAGAACGAGGTACGTTACAGAACACTTTTTTTTTTTTAAATAAATACACAGTGTGCCAGCACAGTCTATCAGCTATATACATTAGCATCATTTAAGCAACAACGTTATGGAGCTATCTTAAGAATAAAGTCTTCAACACAGCTAACACACACTGTCTTTCTTTTACAGATTTGTTTCCGGGATCCTCAGCTGCCCCTGGCCCCCCCGTTCCCCCCCAGCCTGCTGTGACAGAGGTGAATCTTCCACCTACTCTGGGTGCATGTCCTCTAGGCCCTGCCCCTCTCACTAAAGAGCAACTGTATCAGCAGATCATGCAGGAGGCAGCCTGGGGGCACATGCCCCTCCCGTCAGATTCAGAAAGGATCAGGTACTCGCAACACACACTCAGAAGGTTTTATTCGGTTAGATACTGTAACATGACCACTAGAAGGTGTTCGTAGTCCAATATTATTACATATAAACATAGCGGAAACGCCAACTGTCTAAAATGTGTGTGTAGGCAATACGTGATGAGGACTCCGTGCCCTCTTTTACCTTTCCACCATCACACTCCTCCTCATCACTGCGACTCCATTGACTTCTACCAGAGACTCTCCACCGAGACCCTCTTTTTCATCTTCTACTACCTGGAGGTGAGTGTCTGTGTGTTTACAGGTGAAAGAATACAAAGACTATTGTGCACTGTCAAGTATGGGTCTGACCATTGTGTGTATTGTCAGGGCACAAAGGCTCAGTATCTGTCAGCTAAAGCCCTGAAGAAGCAGTCTTGGAGATTCCACACTAAATACATGATGTGGTTCCAGAGACACGAGGAACCCAAGACCATCACGGATGAATTTGAACAGGTTCAGAGTTTCTAAATTATTTATTTGAACTAACTTGTTTCAAGAACTATAAACAGATACCTACAAAGAACTTGCCATTCTTTATCGGCATTGTTGGCAATCCAACATAACGTGATGCTATAGGAAAATAATCAACTCCGCTCCATCATAACGTCTGGTTGATTATTTTCTTACAACTGCATGCTGCGAAGTGTTTTATTTCTAACATATCTGTTAACTAAATAGTAAAACATTTGTGATTGGCTGGTGTACATTATTAGATAAAACGCTTCCCTTTGTTTTACATGCCTGATATAATAAATAAGTCATCCAGGAACTGTGTTCTCCTTTAGTAACTCCAATATGGCAGCCATTTTGTTTAGACATGACTGACTGATCAAGCTGTTCTTTCTACTCTGGCTTGTAGGGAACCTACATTTACTTTGACTATGAAAAATGGGGCCAGAGAAAGAAGGAGGGCTTCACATTCGAGTACAGATACCTGGAGGACCGAGACCTGCAGTGACACACAGATCCAACACAGAGTGAGTGAGTGAATGAGAGAGAGAGAGAGAGAAGTGTCTACAACGACAGCTGTTGACATTCCAGGGGAGGAGTGCAGTCCACACTGTGAGGAGTGTAAAGTAGGGCTTCATCGTGAGTGAGTGTGAGAGAGAAAGAGAGACAGACAGCCAGACAGCCAGAAAGACAGACAGATGAGGTCGAGTGCCTGTTTACACACACAAAAACTGTTTCAATTAAAGGTCCCTTCCTTTATTATCTAAATAAGCAGAAAAAAATAAAGATCTTTAATACACCTTCATTACCCCCATGCGATCGCAAAAGAAATGAAAAACATTACTGTTTGTATGTGCTTTTATGAACTGAGTCTTATGCCATGCTGTGATGTCATTCAGCACCAAGCTCATGTCCAAACCAAGAGCAAATTTTACTCTTCCTCTTAGCCATGTCAATACTGTAGTTAACATAATCAGAAATAAATCCACAGGGGGAGTCATCCTCAGGCAGTTTAAATGATAAATCAACCCCAGAATCAAACGTAACATAGTAATGAATGAGGATTATTTCCCATAATCCAAAGCACAGAAGAAAGACATCACAAGACACTTCTGATTAAAAGTGTACTGTGCATCAGGGTACGGTGGAGTTCAGCATGTTCTCCTCCAGCTTCTCCGGTTTCCTCTCATCTCCCAAAAACATGCCAGGTGGACTGGAGACTTTAAAATTGCCCCTAGTTGTTAATGAGAGTGTTGCAGTCCCATCCAAGGTGCATTCCCACATCACTGAAGGTTGAAAAGCTAATGTTTTATTGATGATTTATTGCATAGCCCACCAATACATCTACTTAATATTGAGTAGGAACAGCACGGACATGTCATCGAGGTGCAGAGTGACTCCGCAGGCTTTAACACCGGATCTCAGAAACCATACAAGCACAAACACAGAGATGCTTTGTAATATTTAACATATTTCTTCAAGCTGCAGCAGTCAACGAAACAATGTTTTGTTTTGTGCATTTTAATCTGGACAGCACTAATGGAGCTCAGACACGTTCAGGACAGACAGAGGGCAAGACGGAATACGAGTGGACACATTAAATTGCTATGCAATTGAACTCTTCTCGGCCTGCGTCACCTAACTGGCATTATTAAGATGAATATTATTATTACTGGCCGTCCTCGTTTTTTGTAGCATCTTTATCTCGAGTGTGTGCACGGGAGGGGTCACACGCACGTGAATCTAGTGTCTGTTAAACAATAACACGAGTTAAAAATCCTCTAATAAACGAAGCATTCAAAAGATACGTAATGTTCAGAGCTTTATATGTTGTGGCTTTTTTGGCGATTTATAGCTCCAGACATTCTTAAGGTCCCGGTTACATATTTCCAGATTGGATCACTAAACTAATCCCTATTTCTAGGTATTGCTTACTTTTAGTACATAAAATACCCCTTTAACATCATTTCATTTTCCTCTCTTATATTAGAAGGGAAAAAAAGTGAAATTCTATCAAAGGCTAAAAATGACTTGTGTCCAGACTTTGAAGAGAGACCTTTTGTTTTCAGCACATGGACTGAAAATGCAGCTGATGTGAGTTTTTCTCCTAAAATAAGTGATGTATAAATTAATTTCATGGCCTTTAGCAGGGCCGAGTGTGGAGGGGGGGGAAAAAAAAAATTGTACAATTTCAATAAAATACTTTTATGAATCAGACTCATCGTACTTTCTGTCCTAAACATAAATGACTAAAAGAACATTGTAATTTAAAGCAATTTAATACTCACTACAATCTGAATTTCATAACCTGTAACCTCAGGTGAGTGGGTGATGATTTTTGGACTCTGATATTAAAACAAGATTTTAATCCCTCTCATTTATTTAAAGAAAAAAAAAAAGTGAATCAAAATGATACAAAGGAACTTCAATGACAAAAAGAAAACAATACAGTAAAAAAAACTCTTTACACACATTTAGGAAAAGTCTTGCTCCAGAGCAAGTGTGCACGGTTCAGGCTCACGCTTTGGCTCCTCCCTCTTTCTTGACCTTGAGGAACTCTGCCATGTTGGAGAAATATTTCTGGTTGGCTTCGGCCACCTTCTTCTCTGCAGCCTGCGGATTGACAATCTCCAAGCCCTGTGGGAGGAAAAGAAAAAAGCAGGTTCTCTGCAGCTGCTTCCAATATTGATAGAGTCCACTATTTACTGGCAAGAGGTTTGAAATACAGCTCAATCAAGCATGCCAAAATAAATGCAAACCATCTACTACCTAACCTTAACCAAGAGATGTGAACTAGCTAGCACCATACTTTTTTCACGCTTACAGATGAACACAGCTGCTTCCCATACTGCATAAAAGATCTAAAGTACTAGTTATCTAATGAACCAGCTAAGCAAATAACACGCAGTAACCACGGCAACTTGCTTTTATTTCCGAATGTGACTCTCATTCCATGAAGCCATACTGTACTAGTGTTTAGAATATGGATGGAAACATGACGTGTGTGTACCTGTAATGGAGTGAATGCCACACTGGAGCTTGTCCCTGAAGACCTGTCTCTGACCGTGGACTTCCCTCCGTACGTCATGCTCTGCTTCTGCAACGTCCGCTACACACACACATCATCCATTAACACTTCAAATATGACTTGGAGAATGTGTTCAAGGGGTTAAAGCTGTCAGAACACTGTTGCTAGGCAACTGGGAAAATATAGCTAGGCTTATGGTCAAGGTTTAATCTGATAATTGGTGCTATCTAGCTATATATATATATTTTTATATATATATAAAAAAAAAATCATTATTTGTGTATTAACAGGCACATGTTCAGAATCAGTGTGTTGGGGTATTTTGTGTATGTATAACGTGCTAGTCATACCTGCAGGGATTTGGAGATGCGAGCTTTCGTAGCGTCGTTAACCTGCGCCTGTCTCACTCTGCCGCTGCCCGATTTGCCCAGCTGCCCCAAGCTGAAGCCCAGATCCTCCTGATACGCGTCGTCTTCAATCTGAGAGAAACACGTTATTACATAGCAACGTTAAAAGGCAGGGCCTGACAGATATTGTGGAATAAATCTAGCACACAGATAATGGGTCTTATTTACCAAGATGGATACAAAAAATTTATATGTATAGTCAATCATTTTATATAGTAATATATATTCTATAACTTAAGTCTGCCTATGGTATTAGTGTGGGTCTATGATATTAGCAATTATCTGTAGTACTAGTGAGTCTATGGTGTAAGCATGTGTGTGCAGTATTAGTGTGGGGCTGTGGTATTAGCACGTGTATAGTTTTAGTATCTACGGCGTTAGTCTGTGTATATGGCGTAAATGTGTGTCTATGGTGTACATGCAACTTTAATTACTGATATTAAAAAAAAAAAAAAAAAAGGCCATGTGTAGGCGTGTGCATGTGGTACCTCGGCGAATGTCATTCTGTTTGCGTGTTTTCTGATTTCTGTGAGTCCCAACCGCTCCTTCATCTTACGGTACCTGAAAATAAATAGTGATTGTGAGTGACACCAGATACAGATGCATGATTAACACATTAACACATGCACACGCACATACACACCTCCTGCCTCCTCTCTTCGTCCTTGGAGCATCGAGTGGGGCGGGGAGGGGCTTCACCTGTTTGACGGGTGGCGGCTCCTGCCACTTATCAAATTTACGCTCAATCTCCTCCTTGAGTTCATAACCGACCTACACAGACACGCACACCAGTTTTAACAAAATGTTCAAGTGAGCTGCTCTGTGTGTGTGTGTGTGTGTGTGTGTGTGCGCGCGCTCCCCACCTTGCCATCTGCACTCTCGTGAAAACTGTCCACACGGGCTGCAAGCGTGCACTTGGCTGAGACGAGACGTGCTGCCTTTCTCCTCAGATCCTACACACACCAATTTGATTATTACGTCTCATAAAATGTTACTTTGGACTCAAGTATGAATAAATCATTTGGGACATAACCGGTACGGTTACTGATTTGGGACAGAGCCTGCTGAGATCTGATACGGGCTTGTGTGCGCGTGCGCACGTGTGTGTACTAACTGGAGGGAGGGACTGAACGACGTCGCAGTGGTAGATGTAACCTGTGTGAGGGAGCAGTGATGTGCTGCTGAAGCCAGACAGCGTTCTCCTCTGTGCTCCCAACAGCATCAAGTTACACGCTGGCATCTTTGACAGGTTCGTCAGGCCACCAGCGATTCCTGTTAAATCAAATACATTTAAAAACAAAAACATGTAACTTTAAATAAATAAAATTTTATATATATATATATATAAACAAACTGAAGATGTTTAAAACCACACCTACCCATAATCTTGGCAGCTGTCGAGGCTCCGACGATGATGGACAGATTAGGTGCGATGAAGGACATCCTCGACTCGACATATTCATAGATCCTGTGTTTTGATTGGTTGAGCTCGAGTGCCATGTCACAAGCCTCCTCCAGTCGCTGAAGCTCGTCATCTGCCAGTAGTGCACTGGAAATAACAATAATCACAAATTAGCATGCTCTTACAGGAAAACAATCAACTACAGGGTGGTGCGATTATAGCATTGCAATTAGATTGAAGAATTCCTCTAGAGGGTGTTTTAGAATTTGATTAACTCAAGTTTAAGTGTGTGTGTGTGTGTGTGTGTGTGTGTGTGCACGCACGCTCACCCCTGTGTGGTGGAAGCAGTAACACTGACCACCATGATGGTGGCATTGGTCAGAATCTGCTGCAGCGTTTCATTGTTCTTACACTTGTCCAGGTTGTTCCCCAGCTCCTACACACACACACACACACACACAC
>JAOTRR010000051.1:1427792-1443877 GCA_028570945.1 Gogo arcuatus
CCACCCGCCCCCTTGCCCTTCTGTCCTTCACCCTGCCCAAGTTTTCACAGAGAAGAATCAGAGACACACTGGTGTGTGTGTGTGTTAATGTGACACTCACTGATTTGCTGTTGCGCAGTTTTGCTATAGATGTCACACACTCTGTACCACTGTAGTCCGTCTCCATCTCCTCTGGAATGTCCTCCAGACCTCCATGTCCTTCTCTGTTTGCATTTTCTCCATCACTCTGGTCGTCTTCTCCACCCGGATACAGTCCATCCTCTCCTTCCTCTCCAGCTTCCTCCAAATCAGCCAAGAGTTCATCTGCTAAAGACATCTGCAAAAAAAAGGGCGGGAAATGTTTGTTACACTGTAAAGCCAAGTTCAAGACCACAGACGCAACAATAACAGGACAAAAATAAAGAAATAAATGAAGTAACTTACATCAAGGAAGTAGCTTATAGCGAGCTACATCTAAACAAAGGACTTTATACAAGAGGCTATGTTAAACAAAATCAAGTTGTCATGGTTACATTAGCCCGCTTAATATCAAATGGGAATTAATGAGCTAAGCCAACCGGCCAGCTAGTTCATTACTTTTGTGATGACAAAATTGAGTTTTATTTTAATTAATAGTTACTTCTAGTAAACTTACCTCGTAAAGGTATCTCTAATCTTCCGGATATATGCAAAAAAATGTTCAATTAATAATTAAAACTAAACGCTTAAATGAAAAAATACAGCATCACTCACAAACAAACGTTTTAACAGCGCTGCAACTGTCGCACAGGAAATGCGTCACTTATAGCGCAGGTAATCGCACAGTCTTCTGGGAAATGGAGTTTTTAACCAAAACACAGCACAGTATAACATTTTAAACCACTGACTTAAGAATTACATTACATTAAATAAAAAATAATAAATGCACATTTAATTAAAAAAATCCAATCACACCAAGGTTTTATAAGCCAATACAATTTATTTTCATCAAACAGTTTGTTAAATGTTTCACAGTTTCCTTTTTTTTCCTTCCCCAGAATAATCCTTAAGAAACCTCGCAATGAAATTCACTTTTACAAATGAGCTGGTTTTACCTCTGACACCGATTTATCAAATTAAATATGAATCAGCGTGTTGCTAACTAACGGCCGTGCTTTTTGATGATTTATTTTTTTTAATTGCTTTTAAATGTAAAGAATGTAAAGAATGTGTCAAACACCTCAAAATAACATTTACAAATAGACACGCTAAAGTGACAAATCGATACAGACTAACATCTAGGTAAATAAGTAGGTAAATAATATAAAATATTGCAAAGCTTATGGAGGCGGAATAATCTGGCTTTTGACGCATGTAGCACCTGATTAACATAATGTACAACATCCAAGACAAATGTGCAATTTTTTAAAGGCTAAACACACAAACAGGGCAGCATGGTGGTGCAGTGGTCAGCATTGTCACCTCACAGCAAGCAGGTTCAGGGTTCGAACCTGCTGATCAACTGATGCCCTTCTGTGTGGAGTTTGCATGTTCTCCTCGTGCCTGTGTGGGTTTCCTCAGGGTGCTCCGGTTTCCTCCCACAGTCCAAAGATGTGGATTTGGTCAACTGGCTACTCTAAATTGCCCATAGGTATGAATGTGAGTGTGAGTGGATGTCTGTCTCTCTGTGTTAGCCCCCCAGATAGACTGGTGACCAGCCCAGGGTGAACCCCTCCTCTCGGCCAATGTCAGCTGGTGTTTGCTCCAACTCACCCGCAACCCGCAATGGATAAGCGGTGTAGAAAATGAATAAATAAATAAATAAACAAACATTATTTCGCGATTAAAAACACCGTATAAAACATAGACAGTTGGTAGCAGTATTTTTTTTTTTCTTGCGTGCAATCTAAGAAGAAAAGTGAAATAAATCCTAAAATGAGTGTGTACACCGTTGTAATGTCACTATTCATTTGTACAAAGACTAAAAGAGCACTGCACTGTTAGATACAGAGGCTTCGGGTCTGCCTCAACTGCAACGAGAACAAATTTACATTTACTGTTAGGCACGTGCCGATAACCAGGTCTACAATATATCGTGATGTTTAACGCTAATGCTGTTATCATGGACGCTTGCAAAATACCGTTAGCATTTCATTTCGTAGTCACACACTAATTCTGTAGTAAATATCAGGAGAGCCCACCTGGCAGCGGCTCACCTGGGATCCCTACAGCCTTCTCCGATCAGCATTTAATATTTATATTATGTCCTGATATAGTTAACATGCTAAATCGCATTTTTAAATACGGATCTATTATGTTTCACAGTGGGAAAAACACCCCTTCATCACTGACTCTTCACCACTTCGCTTCTCATCTACGCACATTTACACGTTATTTCTCCACTAACTTCCAGTTCGCTGGCATTGTCTCTCGATACCGCGATAATATCGTAACCTGTTACGTCAACACATGCCTAACACTTCTATTTAAGCTCACAGACAGACAGGTACTGGTCGAAGAAAGTGCTTCCCCTTCTGAATACAGAATACAAATGTACTTTAAGAAGCCATGAAAATAGAGCAGTGAAGCTGGTACAACCGTAACAAGACTCCTATTGCATAGCCGTGAACTGTGTTTCAGATTAAACACAAGTTCCTGATTTTTTTTTTCTCCAGCCTCGAAAAAAAACAGGAGTCTGAGTTTAAAAAAATAACCTCCAGGTGACAAGCGTCACTCCAGAGCGCTACATATTTCCTTAGGGTGTGCGTGCGTGTGTGCGCGTTGTGTGCATCAAAGCGTGTCAGACTAAATGAGGGTCATCAGCGGGACTGACGGTGAAGCGCGATGATGCTGACGTTGCTGATGAGCTCAGTGCTGATTTCGACTTTGCATGCTCTTTGTTCTTGCTGGCTTTGTGCCCACTCGCTCCTGCTGGGGAAAAAACAAAACAAAACAATTTATTTTAAAGATGCATTTATTTTATTCCTCTTAAAACATATTTTGTATATTTGTTATGAGGACTGTACTTAATTAAACAACACAGGAAGTAAGGAGTGTGGTCGAAAAATCGTACTAACATTCCTTTTTCATTTTCAATACAATATAATTAGTGACACAGAAAATGTACCACACTGAAAAGCAAAACCTTCATTGCTCTTTGGCTGCTTCATCTCTTCAGTGAAAAACAACTGGCAGGAGAATTAAATGCTGACATTTTGTCAGCGGTGAATGTAATTCCTCCACTGGACTGCATTTCACTTTCATCAGTGAGTTGCAGATGTGCTACACTGAAATGCAATCATGATTACATGACTAAACACTGCTGAATGTACTAACCATGGCCATCAAAGTGGGCGGGCTTTCCAAGAGGAGACGGACTTGTAGGGGCTGAGCTGGAACCCAGCTCATTGGTTGGCGTTTCCTGTAGGATAAAAACATTGACACGTGATTGGCCAAGGAATACAGATCTACACACAGATAGATATTTAGGAGTGCATTCGGCAGTCTACCTGATCAAACAGATAGACAGTGACATCATCAAAAAAGGACACGTTCCTCCCATGGTCGCGGTTTTCTTTGTCGACGGGTTCCTTCGGTGATTTCAGCAAACTCCGCAGCCCTACTCGCTTGTGAACATCGGTCTCCGTGACGACGATGACCTTCCTAGATGCCTCGTCCTCCTGCTCTTCATCTTCCTCGTCCTCTTCAGGATCGCTTCCTGTTGAGAAGCTCCTTCTCCGACCAATTCTGTTCTCCCCTCCTTCCCAGAATCCTTTGGAACCAGGAGAGAGAGGAAGCGAGAGAGGCAGTGGGGGGAGAGAGAGGGAGAGGCGGGCCAGTTTAGCTGGAAAAGAGGATGATGATGATGATGATGATGATGATGTGATAACAGAAGAAGAGAAGACATGTGAGTGTAAGAAAGAGGTAAAATAGAAGTAACTGCTGAAGTGGAATTCCACGAAAGATGTTTGGACGCTTCCAGTACAGAATTGGAGTAATGACTGATATAGGTCATAACACCATTTCCTTCTTCAGTCATCGGTTTCTATCCCTGTTTTTTTCTCCTCAAGAACATTCTGGCGACCTCAGAGGCCTAAAATAAACGTACAGGTCATTTTCATAAGCTGAATTAAGAGCCTAGAAAATCGACTTTCCCAGCATAAATATTAACGTAACCTTTGTATCCGAGTCGCTGACTCTGAATACAGCCCCGTAAATGTAACTATAAATGGATAAAATGCATGACACACCTTTCTTTAATTAAATAAAAATATAGTAGTGTTGACAAATTGCTGTGGTATATGAGAAATACTCCAGGGTGTGATATTATTAGGAAAATACTCAACTTCAGGGTCACACTGTTGGTTATTGTCTTATTGTTATAAGACAATAATCAACAGTGTGCCCTGAAATGCCTCTTTTATTCTTTACAAGTCCAAGATGGTGGCCTCCACACCGTTCCAGTGTTCAGCTACAAGCTGAAGTTTTGTTCATGTTTATTTAGAGATGACAGTAATTCATCTAAACTATAACTTCAGCACGTCCATGTGATATCACTGAAGAGCTGGATGTTTTTGGGCGAGACATCCGAGATGTCTGTTACGTTTTGGCTACATTAGTTTATACATAACAGAAATACCTTTCATAGCTTGGTTAGCGGCAGGTGGATCAGGTGTGACTTCAGCCTTCTCCATCATTTTCTGTGGCCCCATTTCCACTTCAGTATCCTTATGTTTAGGTAAAACTGGGCTAGATGGGACTGCTTCATCTTTACTGCAGAGACAAACCATGGAAATACGTTCATAAAAAACTGGGTTGCGCGACAGCTTTGGAAGAAGATGGTGTAAAGAAAACTACAACAGTAATTTACATTTAGATGAACTATAATCGTAGGACACAAACATCAGAACTTTTCATCCAACATAAGGAGAGGTGGTAAATATAGCGGTATAGTTGTATTTGCAGGGTTTTACACTTTAAACTGAATAAAGGAGACTCACAAACTTCAGTGCACACATGTACGCGACAAACCTCTCAGTTCCCATTGATGCTTCTTCATTGGCCGCATCAGTGGCAGCGCCGGCACTGCTTTCTGCCCAGGGGTGCAGAATGACGCTGTCAGTAACGGTAGATCCCCAAAGCACGTTGGTTTGAACATTCTCACTGAGGGAGTACTGCAGTTTTTCTTCACAAATCTTAAAAAAAAGTGTAAAGAGTGCAAGAAAAAAGGAAGTAAGGATCGATATGTCTGCATGTAGTGTAGTCAACTTATAGCGTCCATGTCACTAAATCAATTCAAGGCCAGTATGATGGTGTTCAGTACATCACATTATGACTTGATATTTCAATAAAGGAAAAAAAAACTGACTCTGAATGTATTTGTAATGAATGATTTACCTGCATCATTAGCCCATTTTTAGCTGGCATTTGCGACAGCAATCGCTGACTTTTGGCGCCTTCAGTTAAGTGACATGGCGAAAGTGCAGGTGAGATGTTCACTCCCTCCTTCTTTTCCGTTAAAAGCTCATTTTCTTCCAAGCTTTGCAATTCATCCACGGAAATATCTGAAATTCCGTGAACCCCCTCGCTCAGCTCAACTCTTGTCTTGCCGTCTGAAATCGCAGAGTTCTCTTGGTCATCCTTGGTGCTTGGCAAAGACTGATGATTCTTCTTCAAGGATTCTAGTAGGTCTAAGTTTCCTAGCAAGAGGTCTCCTAGAATATCTTCGTCTCCGGAAATGCAGCACAATTTCTCCAGCTTTTCGAAATCCTCCAGAGGCTCCTCATCCAAATCCTTCCACTCTGAGATGAGCAATTCCGGGATGGAGTTCAAGGAGCTCTGAGAGATCACAGAGTGAGACTTGCTATTCCTCATGTCATCCTCATTTATGCAATCGGATACCAGGTGGGTCTGATTTTCAGCGATAAGTGACGGCTTTTGTCCCAAATTTGCAGTAATTCCTTTGCTATGGGTGCTAGTCGAGCATTCAGCTGTGGAATCGGTATCATTAGAAAAGACCAGTAGATTTTCATGGTCTGTGACGTCCATCCAGGGTTGATCAGCTGGACCAGACTTGATCTCTATATGGTGTACCGTGTTTGGGAAATTGTTTGGGCCTTGGCAATCACTCACTTCTACATGCTGGGAAGTGTCACATTCCGAGATATCCATAGACATTAAGGCAGGAGAGCAGCACTGAACGTTGCTGCTGTGGATTGTGCAAGGTTCGGCTTGTGCGTTAATGGTGAGAATGGGACAAGTCGGAGAATCTGATCTTTCTTTTTCAAGAAATATATCCTCGCCTGTCTCTCTGTTTGATGCTTGGTAGTGATTACTTTCAACATCCTGGCTAAAGTATGCTTCTTGGCGTGCTGAAGTTAAGTGAGGTTTAATAAAGGTATTATTTGTAGCCTGGACCTCATCAGTTTCAGATGTTGCTGTGATCCAGTTATTATTGTGATTGGTATAAGACTCAGTCTGTATCTTCATGCCTTCAAACCTTCCCGATTCAGCAAAATGGCGTTCTGTTTCTCCAGCCTCGTTCTTTACATCAAAGAGGTTATGTAATCTGCCAAAGATTTGGTTTCCGTCACCTCCTGGAAATTCATCTTCTGCCTCATTTTGGATGTACACCTTGCAATCACTGGAACTTCTCCTTCCAACACCATTACAGTGAGTGAGAACCTCTTGCTCTGGGTTCTCCAGATTATCCACTTCCACTTTTAAGTTCACATCATATTCCGGTTTCATGGTTTCCACAACAGGATTCTCAATGTTTTCTTCCTGGTGAATGTCCGTCCTCTGCTGAGTTTCAAGAGCTTCTACGACGCAAGTGGAAAACATGGGTTGATGTTCATGATGTGTTTGCTTTTCGTCAGTCCAAGTACTTTCATGTGTGTCCATAATGGTGGGATGAGGCTCACGCTTTGCCAGTTCATCATTTTCTGTTCCCCAGAATTCATGGCTCATGCCAAATATCTCATCCTCTGTGCACTTGTTTTGTCCTAAACCTGGAAAGAATTCTGATGCTAGTTGTTTTTCAGATATCTTAGCTGATGCCCACTGGTCGTTTTCAGTTGATGCCCACTGGTCGTTTTCAGTTGATGCCCACTGGTCATTGTCAGCTGATGGCCACTGGTCATTTTTACTTGATTCCCAGTGGTTCTTTTCATCAGCTGCCCTCTTGTCATTTTCAGTGGATGCCCATGTATTCTTTTCAGGTGATGCCCACTGGTTGTTTTCTACCGATGCCCACTGGTCATCTTCTGCTGTCCAGATTTGATTATCATCTTGCTGGAGTCGATGACAAATAACTGCTTCCTTCAGAGATCTGTTTGTGGAACCAGGCTCTTCAAAAGCCTTCCATAATTCCTCTGCTTTCACATTTAGTTCCTTTGAGGCATCCTCACCAAAGTTGTCAAAACATTCCTTTTGACAAAGGTCTCTCAGGCCTTCCTGCTCCCATTTCGTATTCGGAGATTTCTTTCTTGTGCAGTAGAGCTCAGCATCAGTTAACTGGCTTTCGGCTTCTGACCTTGCCTTTGCTTGCTCTTCCATTTCTTCTGTAAAATTAAGGTTTCTCAAGCCCAATTCATTGGCATCACTGTCTTGTATATCCAGTGTATGCTTTCCTGACCTAAGGGTTTCCTTCAGAATTTCTTCATCTTTTGAAGTGTACATCAATTCATATGCATTTGTCTTCAAATAAGCCTGAGTTTCAAGAAGTTCCTCCACAATGTTTGGCTTTTGGACCTTTTCTACAGGTTGTACTATTGTTTTGAAGAGCAATTCCATGTTGTGAACCTCTTTTTCTTCACTTAAATCAGTGACAGAAGATATCTGAAAAGTAAGTTTGGAGGAATCAGTGCATGGAAACACTTTTAGTGGTAGATCCTGAATAGCACAAAACAACTTATCAATACTATTGTTTTCAGTTTTTGAGACCTCAGAAGTCTCAAACCCTGAAAGCAAGGTACCATCACTACCATGTTTAGGACTCATTTCAGAAATGCTTTTCACTGAATCCACTATGGCATTAAGTGAGATTTTAACCACTTTGCCATCCTGAACATCGTCCTCTGCCTCAGTCTTTTCTTCAATTCCCATCAGTGTTCCTCTCTCGCCTGCTCGACCACTGCCTGGACGAGAAGAACCCAATCCATCAGAACTTCTTCTGGGCAAACCTTCCCCACCATCCCAGTCACTGTCTGAAAAGTAGGCAGAATCTCGATAGGGGGTTTCATTACCCAAGATCCTCCATCCAGTGCCTCCGCCATTAACCCATGGGTCTCCAGGGGTGAGGCAGTCCATAGAGCTAGAGGTAAGAGGTGACATTGTTGAGTCTGTGGGTGTAATAGTAGACAGGGATTGTTCAGAGTTTGGTTCCCTTGCCAAGGACAGTGGGAATACATCAGTGCTTTCTTCACCAAGAGAAAACATAGAGTCAGTGGTTCTGATGCCCTCTTTTAGGGTGTCTTCTTCTTTAGCACCATGTCTGGTGCTTATATTGAAATCTGCGTTAGTCAAAGTAGCTTGCTCACTCGAGGTAAGCAATGTCTCCTTTTGGGAGACCTGAGGAGAGTCTTGGCATTTACAACTTTGAATAACTTGGCCACAATCTTGTTCATTTGTTGAGGCAGTGGTATCTGATAAACTGGCAGGAAAAGTAATATCTACATACACAGACTCTTTTACACCAAGGACTTGTTCTGAACTTTCAAATGAACCATCTTTTGCTTCTGTTCTGAACACCAGTGGATCCTGCACATGGATTCCCTCCACAACCTTACCAACGCTCTCAGTTTTATCAGTCAAGATACTCTTACTACTAACTTCTGTTATGTCCTTACCTGTGATATCCCGTGACAAACACTGAACTCCGGACTGTCTCTGCAGTTCTACGCTAACATTATGGAGAGGTTCTTCCTTTTCACTGTCGATCACCTCAGCATGCGTTCTCTCTGTTACCACAGGAGATGTCTGGTCCATTAAAAGCCCTATTTTAGGTAGGATACCTGAAGGAACAAAGTCAGTAGGACTTTGGGGCATTGAATCTGCTTCTTCTTTGGCTGGTTGAGCATCGGTAGATAAATTCGGCTCTTTTTTGAGGCTTTGTAGTTCTGATGCTATTTGCAGAACAGGCATTTCTGGACGCACTGCGACTTTTATTTCACTTCTTTTAGCTCGCTTGGTAACTTGTGCATAAATTGCCTCTTTTGTATCACTTAAAGCCGTAGCTAATGATTCAAATTTTATTGTTGGTGAGGACGTTGGGTCAATGCATACGGACTCGTATTCGGGTGATATTGCTACAGGTGATGGACTTTCTTCCTGTTTGCTCTGTCTTGTTATTATCTCAGTGAGAAACGTCTCAGCTGATTGGATCTCTTTTAGAAACTCGTCTCTGGTCATTTCTTCTTTCTTTGACTCCATGTTCCCAGTGTTTATCTCAGACAGTAGACACTGAGATCTCTTCATTCCTTGTGTAAAAGCATCTTCTGCTTCAGCATATGTGGACAAGTCTTCTGGACGTGCATAGGGGAAGGGTGTGGTCCCAAAGCGGGATACTGGGATGCCCCCATCGCCATCGTATACGTCTTCACAATCTGACATTGCAGCGTCAATCTCAGTGAGGAACAAATCCCTCTTTTTAATACCATCATTTTCTGTGATTTTATCAGAAGCCCATGCTTTTGTGGCTGAGTCGAGTTCGGTGAGGAGGGACTGGGAGCGCCGCATCCCTTTAAATCCTCTGTCCTTGTCATTGTCCCTGCCCCATGAGGTTTCCCCCACGTTGGAGTCCAAAGGTTCATTGGAGATTTCTGTCAGGAACAGGTGTATTGGTGACTTCTTAGCTGCTGCAACTCGTTCACGATGCATCTCTGCATCCTCCTCCTTCCAGAGAGCTGGAAGAATTGTGTCAAGACGTGATTTGGTTCGTTTCATTCCTCTGGAAAACAGTTCTGCTGTAGCAGGATCTGGGTCATCAACCAAGCTGATGTGTTCAATGATAGTACCACTGCTGAGCCTACTTGGAGATACAAAGGGGGAATTATAGTCATCTTCTGAGTATGTCGTGCTGGAGGAGGACTTTCTCTCAATTTCTGGAATCGACTCCGAGTGAAACATTTTGGAATAGGGTGATTCTCTGCCTCCTGGGGACTCGTCCTTCATGTAGCTTGAGTTGTGCAATGACTCCGAACATGTCGTGCTCCTGTCAGCAGTCCACTTCTCAGAATTGTCACAGCTTAATGGGTCTCTTTCTAAGTTCACCACAGGATTGTTATGTCTGGGGAATGATTCGCCTGCATAATTGTGGAAGGGATCCTTTTGGGGTCTGTGGTGAGGAGGGAGGGGAGGAGGGCAACTCTGAGGTGGAGGAAATATGGAGTGTCCAGCAGAGGATGGCGGGATGGATGGAGAATGTGACGGAGATGGAGGCAGCCTCTGGTGTGTCCGATTGAAACCCAGATGATCAAAGTTGGCTTTTGAGGTTGAACAGCTGCTCATAAACAAGGAATCTGAAGTCTCCGATTTGCTAATGGGATAAGAGGGTGCAGGGTAGTGACCTAGGCCATATGAGCGGGCGTATATAGGTGGAGGAACAGGTAGGGGTCGAGAGAGTAGATTGCTGCCTGAAGACATGGACATTGAGCGAGGTTTTGGTGGGAGGATTGGTACTTGGGAAGTTACAGATCCAGAGCGTCTCAGGTTTGGGTCTCTTTTTACATCTCCGATATCCACGACTGCAAAATCGGTCACTCTGTTACAACTTTCTTTACTGAACTCAACCAGACCCGTGTTTGGCACCAGGACTTGGACTTCACTGGACCTCACAGTCTGGAGCGTCTGAGAGGCACCTTGTCCAACGTTGTTTTGGTAAGTAGGCTTTCCTTTACTGAACGTACCACTAGGAATCTCTACTAACTCTAAATCACCAGGACTGGCCAAATCTGTTCGTGATGAGGATGACTTCCCTTTAATATTAGTGGATTTGTCCTGTGGAGTGTGTTCCTCCAAACGAATGTAGTACTCGCTGGCTAACGAAGGGCTACGTGCGCTAATCACAGGCACGACTGTGGGCGTGTCCAAAGACTGCCGATGACTGGAGATGGGTGTTGGTATTGGCTGAGGAGGAGGAAGTGGTTTATAACCCCTCCTACCATGTGCTTTTTCCCAAAAATATTCAAAATTCAATCCTTTACTAGTCTCAGTGACTGTCAGGATGTCGTCAAGCTCATGTGACGAAGGAGGGATCGAATTCACAGGATCCAGAAGAGGGAAGGAGTTACCATCCTCTCTGCTGTATCCTCTCTCTTTCTGTCGTTCACCTGCAGCTGACTGGAAAGCACTGGGGCGAAGTGAGTCCCATCGCCTTTCGAACGACTCTTCGCTTTCTCCTCTCCTCCGTCGGCCGTGTGCTTCCTCATACTCGTCTTCATCCTCATCCTCTGCCACACTCCTCCTGCTTGTTCCTTGTTCTGCAGCCAGGAGAGAGGAAAGGAGGATGAAGATTTCGTTGACTGTTGGACGCTGGGGAGCTGGAAGCCAGCAAGACTGCATGACCTCGTACCTAAAAACAGACAAACTGATGTAAACATACATGTATTTAAAAATAAATGTTGCTTTTGTTGTTCCGTAGACCTCCTTCACTGTCCAGTTATGACCAACGACATTTAATCCCTTATGTCCTGTTTGTTTTTGTTTTAAAATGTTACAACATCGCTAAATTGGGAATACAGAAGAAGGATTGAACTGTAATGAAAGAGAAAAGTGAAACTGACCAGTAGTCAGCGTGGGAGAGTTTGAGGCGGGGCTGAGCCAGCGTAATCTGTCTCTCCTTAATGACAAAAGTGAGAACTTCTTCATCACTTAAGTGGCGATGTGGCTGTGTGCCAAATTCAAACAGCTCCCAAATCACCACGCCTAAGGACCTGTCAATCAAAAACACATAGCGCTCAGGTTAAATTGTCACAATAGACTTTTAATGTAGAACAAGAGATCAACATCCTGGTATACTAAAGCGTAATTGGGGCATCTTGTGATTGGTTTATTATAATGAAAAATCTATAAGTGGCAAAAATTCGTCCACTGAACTCATCACTAATTCCAGAAGAAAAAAATATATTCAACCAATAGCAGTCACTTGACACTTGAAAAATATGAGCTACAATCCAACTGTACACCAACAAGACGGACTTACAAAGTTGGTCTGTCTAATAAATGGGGCATTAAGTGGATACAGTGTTTAAACCCCGAACAAAGCTGCTGAGCCTGAAACACTTCTATTAACGCTACATCCATGTCAGTGTTACAGTCATGCTAAGAATGGCTTACAATGAAAGAATATCTGCTCAGCACTGGTCCTATAGTAGTATAAATAGTGGTTACATACCACACGTTACTGGTCTTAGTCTGGTCTGTAACCACTAATTCTCCTCTAAACTCCTCCAACAGCTCTGGAGCAATCCAGCGCAGAGGAATCCACAGCTTATCCGGCGTTAAATAATAGTCCTCCTGTTTGAATCAGAAAAAAAAACAAAAAAACAGGGACACTGGGCATATTTGGTCACTGTTACCCGCTTCCCTCTAGTGCGACTGGTTCTAGCTGTTTCTTGCTTCTATCTTCCTGATTTGAACTCTCTGTTTTCCTATTCTTCTTCCTTGTCCTTTCAGTAATTCTAAAGTCCACCCAAGCCTCATAGACACTCACTAAAATTTGGGTCCTCAAGGCTATTTGGGTCCTCAAGTGTAATCATAGTCTAGTTCCAAATTTTCATCCTTATTTTTTATATTTTTGATTACACTATAAAGTATTTATTCCAGTGTAGATGCTAGACTGAGCTCTTGGCATTATGACCCCTGCTATGGAATCATATCCTAACAATAATCCTAGAAAAAGCCTTAATAAAAGTCCTTCCTGCTACATTCAGACTCATGCTAGCTTCAGAGTGCATTAATAACCTAATACTTAAAAAAGATTATCCTGCAGTACCTTATAGTGGTTGTGTGAGAGGCCGTAGTCTCCAATCCGGACTGTCAGGTCTGATGTAAGCAGGCAGTTCCTCAGCGCCAGATCGCTATAGAAAAGCAGAGATAGAATGTAAAAAGCTTTCCTTTTCATTTACTTCCTAAAATGTGTTCATTATAAATCATCAATAAAATCAACAATATTGTCTGAACCTTGTCCCTTACAAGCTACACTGTACTGCATAATGTATACACACTGTTAGAAATGACAAAAAAACTTGATAAAATCCTCTATAATGTGATGCTCCTGAGCTGCCGAGAGTCACTCTGGCAATCCTGCAATAGTCAGATACGTCAAACAAACATTTCAGGCATGAAAGTAGTCCATCAAGTATTAATCAGAACACAGAGAGTCTTTGGGCGCCTTTGGGCTTCATTCATGCTCACCTGTGTATGTAGTTGTTCTCATGAAGGTGTAAAAGACCTGATGTAATCTCATACGCCAATCGCCGCAAGGTCAAAAGGTCGCGGTTCAAAAGGTCAGGGGTCATGCCGTCCGACTTCCTCTGAGCTCTCAAATACCGCTTGAGATCACCCTGGTAGCAAGATGTATTTAAAAAAAATTATTTGTGTACAACACATGGTTTTTGGACAATATTACAGACTCAAAGAGACATCTAGAGTACAAACAGTACTTCATCAAGTTACATTAAAGTTAAAGGTGCACAATGTAGCATTTAGTGGCATCTAGTGGTGAGGTTGCAGATTGCAACCAAGTGAATACCCCTCCCTCACCCCTCTCTTTCCAATCGATTATTAGAACCTACAGTGGGTATCAGGTGCAATAATATCTGTCTGCAGAGCGGCAGTTTTATACCAACAGTTTCACAACAGCAGTTTCATCCCAGTGGCTGTGCATGCATGGCCACGTTTTTTGTTTATCTTAGCGACCGTTAGGCTAACCAACATTTCAATTGTTTTAGGTGGGTTTCCGATGAATTTGTGACATAAAACTAAAATAAAACAAATTCTTTCATCTTCTTCATCTTCCTTTCTTCTTCATCCTTCCAGTGCTGGATTCAAGCTTGCAAAGACATGAAATGTGAAAGGCGCTCTCAAGTGCCAGTGTTTGGTTTGTCCGTTCTGGGCTAATGTAGAAACTGGGGGGGGCTCCGTGAAAGAGGACCTGCTCCCTATGTAGATACGAAGAGCTCATTCTAAGCTTACAAAAACACAAAGATTCATAGTTCCAGGTGATTATACACTAATTAAAACATAATTATGAATACTATATTCCATTTCTGCTAATAGATCCCCCTAAATCCTACATAGTGCACCTTTAATTGATATAAATGTGTTTTCTGCATCTGCCATTATATTTTACATATAAAAATACAAGTCAGACCTTTTTCAGTTATGTTTCAGAATGTAAGAGTTCAGCAACGTTTGTACAGTGTGTTATAATAGTCTGAGAACAGATCGGATTGATAGACAGGAGACGGAATCTTCGTTCTCACCAGCTGGCAGAACTCCATAACCAGCAGATAAGGAATACTCTCACTGCACTGACCCAAACACTGCAGGATGTTGGGGTGGTGGAGACTCCTGTGGGTCCACAGGAGAGCAGGAGAGAGGGGGAGGGGGGGACAGAGAGAGAGAGATAGAGAGAGAGAGACAGAGAGAGTGTATGTCTATAGTATATAGGTCAGTTATGCTGAGTGTTCAGTAACCCAGTTATAACAATAATCCACTTGATACATCTCACACAGTCATACAGCACTGTATAAATTTCACATTACCTTAGAGTAATCACATAATTGAAATCTGATGAGATATTGTGTTAAAATAAGCAGTTATGAGGATCACAATACATGACTACACCACACACTCTACACTCCCAAGAGTTATCGAATAACCATGAGTACTTATGGTTCAGATAAAACAAACAGAAAGACATGGCAATGGCGTTCATCAAAAGAAAGTGAGGAGATATCATAGAGAGAAAAATATTTTAATCAATTCAGTCAGCTTATATATTCTGTACATTAATACCATTCTGTCCCCGTCATATGAGAGCTACCAAATGGGGAGTGTCACAGAGCAGAGTTAAACACTCGTAGGAAAGCACTATCCACCCTCTTCCGCATACGTGAGCTCACAGACACAGGAGGTGCTTTGATTGACTGTAAAGAGAGAGAGTATGCCATCCTTCCCACCCAGACAGCACGGATAGCTATGGCTAAATTGTAGCGGTTTCAGTTCTTGAGTCTGTTTAGCATGTTTTGTTTCATAACAGTGACGTAAAACTTCTAACTCGCTCTACACCTATTGTTTGGTTTTTTTTCAACATCTTAGCAGGCATACTCGCAACTATGGGGAAAAAGACTAGCTGCTACGTGAACCGCTGATACATTGTAGGATTAGGAGTCATTCGTTATATTACACTAATACTGTTTGAATGTGGAATTACTATTAGGACTGAATATTCTTTTTTTAAAGGCTGAGCAATTTGTAATGGCATTACATTTATGTTTAATATTTTATACTGGTTTAGAAAGTGAAACGCCTGCGATGCAACAAAGCATTGTCCTACGTAATGCAAGATCCTTCTAAGGTCTCAAGGCAGACGGCATGAGACCTGAAGTGCTTCCTTCTGCATGTGAAATCGGACCGTTGGTTATCATTTTTATCATCTAGTCTTCCTAGGCTATAGAAATTGCTTTTCATTTCATATTTAGGGAATTCTGTTTCTAAAAATAGTGCACGGCTAGCTGTGATGTCCCCACCACTTTCCTTATATGGTCACAGCTTCTTATCCATGGAAATTTATTCTGATTGTTTTGCTCTATTGCCTCACTGGTTTCTGTTATTTATATATCCTCTTGCCATGAGTTTCCTGGTCTTGTCTTTGTTTCTATTTCCTTCTGTTTAGCTTTCATGGGTTTTGATCCTGAGCCCCTTAACAGTGGAGTGTACAGGTGTTCTCACCTGTACGGCTCGGCCTCGGCAAGGAACTTGCGCTGCTCCAGAGGACTGGCACTGACCTTCAGCTCTTTAACCACCACCTGAGAGGGGCTGCAGTCACACAGCACTTCGGTCAAGATCACCTGAGAGAGAGAGAGAGAGAGAGAGAGAGAGAGAGAGAGAGAGAGAGAGAG
>JAOTRR010000051.1:1562162-1573523 GCA_028570945.1 Gogo arcuatus
CACCCCTTGACAGGTGCCATTGTAACGAGATAATCAATGTAATTCACTTCACCTGTCAGTGGTCATAATGTTACGGCTGATCAGTGTATATCATGCTTTGAACAAACTCAAAAAAGTGTGTTTGTTTTGACTGATCAAGTTTGTTTTGTCTAATCAAGTGCATAGAGCTTCATGTGTACAAGAAGCGTCGGGCGCTCTGCCCCTCACAACCACTTTTCTTTCCTATTAATCTTGCTATACTAGCTATTAAATAATTCATCATAGTTACAGAATAATCTTAATTTTACAACAAATCACTGAATAATAACCCGGACGTTTAAAGCTTTCAATAGCAATTCTTGATGAGCTTGTAGGGCTGGATGAATCATAACTGATTCGCTAAGCTCCTCAAGTACATAAAAGTTGCAAGCAAGTGCAAGTCTCAGGTTTTGTTTGCCTGGAAACATAACTGACCAGGAAAAAACAGTAGCTAATATAATAATATACTAATATAATAAAATCTGATGATCTAGTTAGCTAGTTAATTGCATTCATTCAGACTTAACCCCATATTCAAATGGGATATGTCACGTAAGCATTACATCAAGACCTAAGTCAAGCCGAATAGGTTGCTCTAAGCTATGTTTCCTGCTCATCAACTGGTGGAAAAAAAACACAATTTCATTCTGTTTTGCCAACTGTTTCGCATTCGATTATCATTTACAAGCAAGTGACTACATTTCTGACCATTTTGTTTGAAATGATTATTGGTTAATAATGAATAGAGTTAGCGTAGATCAACAGCTAGCTAGTCATTAACATTTTAGCACACGGTAGACTGAGAATCCTTTTATACAATGTTAATACTTTACCTATAACAAATCCGTTCACCTGAAAACCTGACATGAGAGAGTGATTTTAAACAAGTAATATATTTCTTTTTTCATGTTTGTCCATGTTGTTGTACAAAAAATCGATGTTGTCTGGTGTGAATTAGCCTTATGTATATGATCGTTAACCAAGTATCTTCGACAAAATGCCAGAAAGTCTTTGGCTAATGCTTTGGGTATGAGTTGTGGTGTGCAGCTTTTTTGCTTACACATACTGTACCTGTATGTTACTGTTAGCCAGATCACACGTCAGATGATGTGTGTAGTGGAGCTGTCGATAGAGCATTGAGGTAGTGACGAGCAACCATGTTAAAATCAAAATCTTTTTATCGCTTCTTGATTAACCTACTATGAATAAAAAACTAAACACAAAATCTGCTTGTCCAAGGCGCCTGAACTACTGATTTGTCCTGGTTTGTAACTAACAGCACGTGTTTGTAATGGAGAAGATGTGTGTGTGTCGGAAGTAGGGTTTGTTTTACACACATTTGTTTACGGGTTTATGTCTCATTCACCTAAAGGCACATTTGCCTGAGGTGAATATGCTTAAATGCATTAAAATGACCACCTCTTGCTCTCTCTTTCTCTCTCTTTCTCTGTGTGTGTGTGTGTGTGTGTGTGTGTGTGTGTGTGCTTGCTCTCACGTTCCTACTATGTAGGTGTATGGCCACAAGGCAGTCCGGGTGCATTGTAATTTTCCACCATCTGTCTGTATGTGTATGTGACTAAGATTCAACAGAGAGTGTGTTAAGCTTTTATTATAGTGTGTGTCTGTGTGTCTTCACCTGTATGAATTGTAATCGTGAGAATCATAATAAAGACTGGGTGAGAACTGGTCGATTTAATTTGCTAAAGCTTGTGTCACATCCATCCCCCCCTCTCTCTGTCTCTCTCCATTGTGTCTTGACTCATTCTTCCTCTTCATTAGTGACTCAGTTGTCTAGGATAAGACAAGATTTTTGTTTAAATGAATGTGAAAGGTTTAACAATCTCTCTCTCTCTCTCTCTCTCTCTCTCTCTCTCTCTCTCTCTCTCTCTCTTAGCAACCACATTACTGGAGCTTTAAGGTCAGTATTTATTTTATTAGTTCTTTTTATTTTTACACAACTCATATTTTTTCCCCCCACATGCTTCCCGTAGTTGATTATTTTCCAATAACTGCACATCTCAAAGATATTATTTAATATTATATATTATTTAATATTTATATTATTAGCGTCCACCATACACATCCCTGTGTGTATATACGTGTGATTCATGTTGTGGCTGGAACTACTGCCAGAGCTATTGTTGTAAAAAATTTATTAACACTTTTTTGACCAGAATCAAGAATTCAACAGCATTTTGGCATCTTTACAACAGCATCTAGCAGAAGTAAATCGATAAGAGACAAACAGACCAATCACTACATGTCGGCCAAACAACATCTCACACACACACACACACACACACACACAGCCTGGCTTATTCATTCTGTAATATATTCCGTAAACACTCCTGTGTTTGTTATATTACCACATCATGGGATGTAAGCAGCAGGACAATTCATTTACCCGATGAATTATTCCACAGTTAGAGTGAAGAGGAGAAATAGAATTGCAGAATATGCAGGAAGGGTCTAATGATAGACCATTGAACACAAAATCAGCCTCATACACATGGTACCCCATTTAGCACCCCATAGAAAGTTTAATTGCCCTTCAAAATAGTTGCTAGGCAACTTTATTAGAATATTAGAAATGTCTATAATTTGAAGCTTGTGCTTTTTCTTCAAATATGTTCTCAAGGAATAAAATAATTTTATAAGACTTACATAAATGTTCGAAAATCAAAGGCTACTCTGAATAAGAAGGATACAGTATTATGAACAGCAGTGTGTCAATGTTATGTAACTTTTGTTATATTACGAATGAACACTAAAGTCAGCTTTTTCAATTAATTAGTGCCTTCAATGTGTAATTTTAATTCTTGCCCCCCCCATGTGCATGCCACATAACCAGCGTTGACAAACATACAGAGAAACTGTACTTAAGTAAAAGTATCGGTATTTTGTCAAATTTTTACTCAATTAAACGTAGTAGTTAGGAGGAAAAAATCTACCTGAGTGAAAGTAAAAAATATATACATGTACATTCAGACATACGCGATTATTTATAAGTAAAAAAAAAGGATTATTTATAATTGATGAAACTCAACTAGCTAACTAATTAAATTAGCTAATTTACAACAAAAATCAAATAGCTAGCTACTTTAACTAGCTGAACTGTACAACTTAAGTAGCTAATTCACCAAACTTAAAGTTAACTTAAGTGAACATACGTCTTTAGATTTTATGGTGAATTTTAAAGGCCGCTATTTCATTTTTAGAAATCATCATGGCATTGAAATTTGTAATAAGTAAAGAAAGGTCCAAAAATAGTTCTTAAGTAGTATAAAAGTAGAAGTATGATTGCAAAAGAATTACTTGAAAGTCAAAAAGTATCTACATTTAAAAAATACACAAGTATTCAAGAGGAACATGTAAATACTTTTGGCTGACGAAAAGGGCTAACAACATGTCCATCATGCCTTGTATGACTAGCTAGTTCCCTAAGTAATAAGTCTTAAGTTTAAAAACCCTGTTGAATTGAATGCTAATGGATATTATTACCATAAATGAAAGTGAACTAGCAAGTTATTTTACAAAATTCAACTAGTTAGACATAGCTAGCTTACTTAAATATTTGATAAAATGTATCTAGCTAGCTAATTTATAAAACTTATCTAGCTAGCTAATTTATAAAACCTAACTAGCTAGCTAATTTAACTAGGTAATTTACAAAACCAGATAATTTACCAAACTTAAAGTTAGCTTAAGTCAACATCTTTAGATTTAATGGCAAATTCTAAATATTTATTATCGAATCCAGCAAAAGACAACATCTTCCTAAGAAAAGAAAAACATTGTGGCATTTGAGATTTGTAACAAGAACTTTTAAGGTCAAAACAAAAATGTAAGGAGTAAAAAGTGTTATCTTTTGAAAATTTAATTGAATAAGAATATAAGTATTCAATTTCAATAATACTTGAGTACAAATCTTCCAAAATAGTACTTCAGTGTAGCAACAAAGTACAATTACACAACTATTTTCCAACCTTCCAGATAATGGTGAGTTTCAAAGGACCTGTGAAAAACCATTTCCCCCCATAATGGTTTAACTGCTGAGCTGTGATTGATTCTGTATGAACTTGATGGTTTTCTAATGGGATTTAAAGTTGCCCCAGAGGATTCTGGTGTTCTTTCATGAAGACCTTGTGGTAACAAGCTGTGGTTTAATGCACTTTGTAATTCCTGCCTCTGTATCCTGCTGCCTGCAAGAAAACAAGGAAGCACTGATATACAGAATTTTCAAGTATCTCAATCAAGTATCTCATTATATACAACAAGATACCACAGTTCAGCTAATTCTACACTGAATAGACGGGGAATCCATATTCCCAATGGAAGAGTTGATAACAGGAAAAAACTGATAACCGTAACTAACTTGATTCACAGATGTTATATAACATAAATGTAAAATCTTATTCCTATTGTAAAGGTTTATTCCTTACATATCCTAATGGGGCAACGATTAATGGAAACCATTAGGTAATTCCCATTACAAAGTTAAATAATATGTCTAATGTATTTTGCTAACTACTATCCCTGCATATGTCTGTAAGTCATAATTACATTAAACACTGTATAACAATGGTTAATGTAGCATGGCTATAGACATTCTTTGTTTAGGAAATATTCTGGTTGGGAATTGTGCATCAGGTTTACTGCATTAGTCATGTGTTTGGGCAGAATTGGGAACTGTTTGCGCTATATGGCTAAAAGTTTGTCACCTGACCATTACAACCATATGTTCTTTTTGAATATCCCATTCCAGATTTAGTCCCCTTTTGCCGTTATAGTAACCTCTACTCTTCTGAGAAGGCTTTCCACTAGATTTTGGAATGTGGCTGTGGGGATTTGTGTTCATTCAGTCACAAGAGCATTAATGAGATCAGGCACTGATGTTGGGTGAGGAGGCCTGGGGTGTAGTCAGCATTCCAGTTCATCCCAAAGGTGTTCAACGGGATTGAGGTCAAAGCTCAGGCCACTTGAGTTCTTCCGCTCCAACCTTAGCAAGCCATGTCTTCATGAACTGTGCTTGGTGCACAGGGGCATTCTTATGCTGCAACAGGTTTCCCTTAATTCCAGCCAATGGAAATTGTAATGCGACAACATATAAAGACATTCTATACAATTGTGTTCTTCCTAGTTTGTGGCAACAGTTTAGGGAAGAACCACAAATGGGAGTAATGGTCAGGTGTCCACAAACATTTGGCAATATTGCATATTTGCTTGGTGAAATCCTTCATGAACAACTTTTCTTTTGATTTAAGCTGCCCAATTGATCTCACACAGCTTCAGCGATGTTTGTTTCTGGTCTGAGGTGACCGATTTAGTACTGTTTTGCCCATCTGTCTTCTGCTTCAAGTGAGTTTAATTGTGTTAGCAATGTATTCAGGGAGTCATTATCATACTGGAAGAACATTTTTACCACTCAGTTATTTTCCCAACGGTACTGCATGATGAATCAGAATCTGTTTATATTTCCTCAGCATTCATCATCTGATTGATTTGCACCACATTTCCTACATCACTGTCTGAAATGCACACCAGACCATAACAGCTGTCACAGAAACCTGCAGACTTGTATGTCTCGTAGGCTCTTCTTCGGACATACTGCAGTTTTTGTGGGGAAAAAAAAATTCAAAATTGGACTTTCTATCACATCAAGCTTTATGGTCCTGAACATACTGAAATATCTTCTGTGTGCCGTCAAATGCTTTTTTTAATTTATTTAATTTTTTAAAATTGTTTTTGGAAAAAATACCTCCAAGACCATTTCTTTAAGATTTCTACTCAGTGATACAGCATGTACTTTGGCAGCTGACTCAAATTTAATTAGATTTGATCCCTTCTGTCCTTTAAGGAAACTACCTTTAAATATTGTTCATGAAGTAGGCTCCTGTATTTTTTGATATTTTGAACCTGGTAAAATCCAGACTGGCAAAATTTTCTCTACTGATTGTACCATGTTTGTTGATCCCATCAACCTACAGTATTTGGGTAAACTGATGGTTATTCAGTTGAATAACCTGGCCCAGTACTAGAAATTTCTCACTAATCAGTGAAATCACTGGGGGTTCCCCAAGGAAAGGTGGGGAACCAGATTAGTGCTCTTTTATGCAGCCATCCTGGAAGTGCAGAGGGAAGCAGATGACCATTCAGAGCCTTGACCTACTCCAGCTGGGTTAGTGCCCCCAATATGGTCCAACGTCTGGTGGGAGGAAGTGCTTTAGTTCCAGGAACAGTAGAACAACAGTCATGGAACTTTGTTGTCTGATCATTGGCCTTCCCATCTGCTGCAGAAGAGCCCAGTTTCTCTTGCTGTGGCTTTCTGAAGAAGCTAGAAGAAGAGATCTTGCATTTGGACTGGTAGCGACTATCCAACAAACCTCTCCTTCAAGATCTCTCCTTCATTGTATTTGTTGTGTTCTCTTTCCAAAACAACGTCATTCAGCAGGGACAGAGCAGTTGGGTGGTGAAATCTACATGCTGAGAAATGGGATTCAGACTTTTTTGGCACTGAAGAATGCAAGGATACCGACAATCTGGAGGGCAAAATACTCACAGGGATTTGTAAGTCTTTGCCTCTAAGATATTACACCTTATGAAGATACTACACTATCTGACCACTTGAAATGTACAGGTTGTTTTTTTAATTAAGTTTGAGCCTTCCTCTTGGACAAAGGAAAATATACTGTCGTAAGCAGGAACAGTTGCTAGGTTGTTGCAAACTTGAAGACCAGAATAGTGGAACTAAGTATGCCATTTTATGGATTATTGTATTACTGCACAGCTAAGCTGCATTTAGCAATGAACTTCAGCTGATGGAACAATGGTTATACATTGAAACCCTAAAAGGTTCTCAGATTTGGGATGGGCCTGGATTACTAGCATCACTGTTCATGACCATGGGCATGACACAAATGATTCATTCATTCATCTTTAATAACCAGTTTAACCTGGTCAAGGTTGTGGTGGGTCCGGGGACCCTGGAGGTGATGCAGCTACCCACTGCCATGGGCATGACATTCTCACAAAATGTAGGTGTTTTTGGTGTTTTTAATAGGGCCCATGGTTTGTCTCAAAGTTTCACTTTGATGATTCATCTGCCCATTGAAGTTTCCACAAACTTAAGATGAGTGTTCATGTTTTTTTCCCAGTCTCCAGTGGTTTCCACCAGCTATGTGCTGTCAATTATACTCTGATGGTTTGCGCTGAGAGGACTGTTGCTAAGGTAACATCAGAGCAGTTAATGAGTGAGCAGTCTAGACCAGTAATGAACAGTAAATTCTCCTGAGTCTCTTCTGTTTGCTGAGGTTCTGCCACTGTTATATTTGTTATGCACACTTCAGACACTGTCACAACTTGCAATCGCTTGTCAGATTCACTACGTAATCAAGCATATTTGTGTTTTGCCTGCTAGCACTGGTGTCATTAGGGGTCTATGGATAGGGGGTCTTTATTAGGGCAGCCTGGGGATATGTTTACCCAGAGAGGTAAAGAAAAATGGCCTCAAAATATCTGTTCATTATGAATTTTATGAATAACAACAGGCTATTTTCTTTCATGGCCCTCAAAAGTAGTTTAACTTCAAAGAGTCACATACCTTCTACATTTTATCACACCTTCTATAAGTTGCAGGCAGACCCTATTGGACGGAGATGTCAGGCTGAAGGCAGTTCACCCTGCTGCAATTTCTTTCTGCAGTGTCCAGCAGTGGTTTAATCTGGGTCTGAAAGAAACTTTTAGACTTTCTATATATGTCTGTCTCAGTTTCTGATGGACAACTAATATAAGGTTTGTTGCAGTAGTTACTTTCAGTAGAAAAGTGTGAACAATTCTCACCTGACCTCATTTCACATCATGTGTAATCACCTGACATGACTGCAACTGATGAATCTACAGTCTGGGCTAGAAAGAAAGCAGCCCCAGCCTTGCTTCTTCATATCATTCTGTGTATGGTTGTTGCTGGTGCTGTTGCACTTGGTTCCACAAAAGTCCAAAAGAATTCACTTTAAGACCTTGGGTATTTCCAAACTTTCCAAACATTCCTCTGGCAAATATCCATCTGCATAAGCTATAGCCTTTTAGCAAGAACGTGGGCATTGGGGCTACACTAGATAATAACGCAGATAAATAAAAGACTTACCACTTGGATTACCAAGTTGTTATGAAATTTCCTGACAAAATTTGTTCCTTCCTTATCACCATTTTTTGTAGAGTTTGGCAGTAGCAGTTCATGACCAGATTTTGGTGGGGCAGGAGGACATTAATAACAACATAGACTCCAACAAAATTAAGTGGAAAGGCTGTCACACTTTATTTACGCTATAGGCTAGTATCTAGTGAATTTTTAGTAGGCACTTGAGTGCCAGTATGTTCAATACAGTATACTGTATGTGTTTACCAGGTTTCAGCAAAATTTCCTAACCAAAACTTACATCCCAAAACTAAACTAACCCCCTGAAACTAGCCCAAGAAATTTGGTCAGTTTTCCTCAGCATTCGCATAGGAAACATGGTCACTGTGGTGCACACGCATTTCTGATGTACGGATATTATCTGCTCCATAATCCTCCTTTCTCTTTCTCAATCTTTGCAGTATATCTTACAATAGAAATGGTTCTAGACACATTATCTGCACTTACACGTTGCCTTTGTTTGCAGTAATGTATTATACTGTATTTAATTCAGATTTGGCAGTATTTTTAGTATTTTCAAACTAGTCTAATTTGGTGTAAAAACCACTGCCAACCCTGCCATTAATTACTTCTCCTCCTCCGCTGAAAATGTTCATAGAGCGAGCATGGGGCAGTGTGATTCCTGCCCCAATGGGTGTCTATTAGCACTTGTAGAGGTTCCCATTTTTGCCCACTAGGTGCAATAATAACTCTATGGAGCTAAATGGGGCAGTGAGCACGCTGCTTTACAATTACACATCTAGAAAGGTAAGCAAACCAATTGAACATCAGCTTATTTCTGTCAAATAACATTTTTAAAAATTGTTTGTGACTTTAAAGAGGTAATTAGTATTTCAGAGGAATTTAAAATGTGCTGAGGAATTGTGAAAGAAGATTAACATTTTTGAACAGACGATACACTGTACATAGTGTGGCTCTGCCTCTCCTGCCCTTATGGACGAGTTATCATTGGTGTTTGGTAATTCCTTATACTCAGAGACAAACATTGTAAGCTTGTTAGCTGCATTTTTTTTTTAAAATCAAAGATTATATTGTATGAGCTGATCAGGACATGGTTCATGAAAATTTGCATAGAAATTTTTTGTACATAAGTTGCACCTCCTGTGTGGGTCCATGTGCTTTCTTGCCACCATCCAGCAGTTCATTAAAACACACTAAAATGTGTATTGGATTATGCATTTGGAAAACACTAGTGTCATCTATTCATTTAACACCATTTAACTGTAATAACTCAGTATATTAATTTATTATGCACAGTAAAATAGATTGCATCCAGAGAGCAGGAGGTGAATCCCAAATTGGTGCTATGCCAAGATGTTTTGTAAAGCTGTCTGGATTCCAGACTTACATTCCACATTCTAATAACTATATCCTTTCTTATTTGTTTCACTGTAATTCATGCTGTTTTTTCAGGTTGAGTTTAAAGGCTATAATGGCAAAAAAAAATTGCAAACATTTAACACTTTCATGATCTCTAGTTGTAAAAATATAATGTCTTTGAGACATGCTTGCCAGTTGCGTGTTGCTTCATAACCAGACCCCTAAAAATGACATCCTGGCTATGCCTCTGACCTACAAACGCACTGCATCCGTATCAGTGGGCTTTGTCGCTCTGACACTGTCATCATAATTAGTGTGTTAACCATTAGAACATGAG
Source organism: Gogo arcuatus (assembly GCA_028570945.1). Lineage (NCBI taxonomy): Eukaryota > Metazoa > Chordata > Actinopteri > Siluriformes > Anchariidae > Gogo > Gogo arcuatus. The sequence goes on from JAOTRR010000051.1 coordinate 1,572,032, forward strand.
GTTAATTAGCTGCTTACACAGCCACTTTGCCCCTATTGTCCTGCTCTAACCTCTGTGTGTGTGTGGGTGTGTGTAGGGTCAATTCTATTGATTATGTGTACTTTTGTTAGGAAAATACACCTTGCACATCAAAACTTATAATCAGTATGTGGTCTTCAAGGGCGTATACGATTTATTTTGAAATGAAATCCTGACTGTAGAGTGATTCTAACCTTTTTTTCATTGACATGTTGCTCTATTTTTACTTTGCTTAACAGTTTATTACATTACCTACAATGCCATTCAGCTACCTGCTGATAGTGGTGTCAGTGGGATTTAGCTATTGCTTCATTTCTACCTAAAGAGAGTGATGCAGTGTTGCTTTAGTCCAAAGGTCTGCAACCTTAGGCACACTGGCGATGATGAGCGAGAGAGGATTTTTAAGAAATGTTCGAGTGCCCTCTCAGCTGCATGCCAAATCACCTCTTGAACAGCCATTGGCTGTTGCGAGGCCTGTGCCACAGGAATCGTAGTGGACGTGAATGACAAAGCACGTTTGGCAGTCATGGAAAGATACTGTGATAAGATACTGTGATTTGACTGTAAGAGATGAGCTCTGCTGCTTAAAGTCAATGTCTGACACAGCAAAAGGTGAGGACATTGTGGAATGGTGGAACATATTGAGGACTGAGGGTTTGACATCATGAAGATTTTTGCAGTGACGACAACAGTTGGTGCCCCCGGCATGGTTGCGAAACAGAAGAGAGCTGTCATATTAATTGAGGAAAAAGTCAGCCACCCCGTTATGAAACTCCACTGCATAATCCACCAAGAACACCTCTGTGTCAAATTCAGATCTTAATGAGGTCATGGCTGTGGTGGTAAAGGTTATTAACTTCATAGTTAAGCGATCTACTCTGACACTGACAGTTCCAGCTTGAAGAAATGGACTGCACATACAAAGATATCCCTCTCCACTCAGTGGGTAAGTGGCTAAGCTGTTGAAAATATTGGAGTGCTTTGTCGGCTGCTTTGTTGCCATCAAGGCCTTCCTGGCTGAAAAAAGCCAAGACAGCCCAGAACTCGAGAACACCTCAAGGAGCTCAGTCTCTGAATACAAGGTGCAGCGAAGACTGTTTTGAACATGTTTGACATATGGACGGCTTTTGTCAGCAAGCTAGCAATCTTTTCATGTGATGTTGCTACCTCTGCTTTCTGCTACTTCAGACACATCAAGCTGTCCTTGCAACACATCATCAGCACCGCTGAAATATGCAAGTACTGTACGTGACTGAGCTTGAGTCAGAGGTCACAACATGATTTGGGGGCTTTCAGAAGTATGGACCCATGTTCTCTTTTTGTGGTTATTTAAAATCAGGGTGGAGGGTTTTTTTTTGTTTTTAAAAAAAAATAATGTCCATGATCTACAAACATCTGTCTTGTTACTGATTGGTCAGAAGGCAAGACACACACACACACACACACACACACACACACACACACACACACACAC
>JAOTRR010000051.1:1851623-1863648 GCA_028570945.1 Gogo arcuatus
GTAATGATGTTAACAAATAAATCAGACAATGCACAGGCAATTTAGTGAAATCCCCCCAGCTGTGGTCTTGACCGGTCTTGAAATAAAATCCCGAGCCCTCTATGTCCGAGACTGAGACAAGATTGAGTAAGAATGCGGTCGATTCTGAGACGAAACTGAGACCCTCAAAAAGTGGTCTTGAGACTGGTCTCGAGTAATACAACACTATCCTAAGGTGCATGTGGTGCGACATTTTTTCAGTTCCCCACTCACAATTTAGTTCCTACCTCCAATTAGTTCTCATTTAATTGGTTACAAGTGACAAGCTAGTGTGAACATAGCTAGCAAGCAAGGTTTTATCATGTAAACAAAAAATGCGTTTCTTAAAAGTTGCAGGATCACAATTTGTGACAGGCAGAAAAACTTAAACAACGCAATTTAGGCCACAAAATGTTGTTTCCAAGTTTGACAACTTGGCTGCAGTGACATCTGATGGGTTTTCCCAGGCCACCACACACACACGCACACACACACTCTCTCTCAATTCTTCTAATTGAATAATTATATAACACCATCGCAATGACATTCTCTTCTTGTGGAAATGTCTTGCAGACGCAGTTATATAGCGCTGAACAATTCGGGTCACTGACTTTCTGTTCTTCAGCGCACTTGGCTCAAGGCAGGACAGCATCGGAAGACCTCTAAAGACACCAAGATTCTGGAAGAAACTGTGACAAGAGGATGTGAAAAAGAAGAGATTACATCTTTAGCTTGGGTCTTTTGCGTGATTTCAGTATTGCTGCTTAAGTTTTTTTGTAAAAACCAAAAAACCTGTTTGATTTTAATTCAGTGATCAGACTACGACGGAAAGAGAGAGACAGACAAAAACAAGAGGACAGACATCTGGACTGGAATACAAGCAAGCAAGACAGGCATTCAATGTTCATTTTTTTTCACCTGAGACTAGACAAACTGTTGTCTATTGAAAGAAAATCTTCCATAACACCCTTGTTTTTCTGCTCAGCTACAACCTCCACAGTATTCATCCTGTTATTGTCGTTGGTATTATTGCCACATCGACTCGACTCGACTCAGACTGAGAATGAGAAGCTTTATACATGTATATATATATAATATATATTTTTGCTTTACAGCATGCTGAGAAAAAAAGAGGCTGGATTAAAAGAAGGTTTGATAAATCAGCACCACTTTGGCTACAGAAGAAGCTAGAAATGGAAGAAAAAAAACAACAACCTCTCAGCACTCTGATACTACCAGACAACAGGTCACACACTCATGCCTGCAAAATGTGCGTCCGTGAATAAGTGACGTTAATGTGGAAAATGGACACATTATAATAAGCGGGGCAACAAGTAGCAAAGGAGAATTTGGGGTGATTTTCTATTTTTTTTTCTCCTTCAAACTAAAAGTTTATCTTGCAGTCATACATATAGTCTGATATTTATTCACTTTTTTTTACTATTTCAAAACAAAATATAGCTCTTTTTAATAGAATCTTTTTTAAATATTCATTGCATATCATTTTTTATTTTATCTTTTTTTATTATAATAATTATTCGTCTTATCTTTTTTTTGTGTGTGTGTGTGTGTATTTCTAGCCCTCCTCACTTCAACTAAGGGCTTGCAGAAAATACTCATGCAAAGAACTCATGCTGGTAAACAAAATTACAAAAAAACATTTTAACTTTTTCCTTTTTAAATCTTTTTTTTTTTTAAAGATTTGTCCTTGCATCTTGTCGTTTTGATCTCCACGCTTGTATCATCCAGTCTTCTTGCTTCCTCCGTTTCAGGAGCTCGTTATTTATTCATTTTTGTTTTTGTTCGTTTCTTTATTCGCTCCTTTCCTCTGAGTAAATCAGGGAAGCAGTTGCAGTGTTTCAGGGGTCTTTTTTTTTTTTTTTTCAATTCCCAGATGCAGTTTTGTTGTTTCCTTGGATGATTCTTGTGCACAACTGCTCTTCTGTTATTTCTCCCGCCCACTTATCAAAATATATATATATATTTGTTCTACTTTGTACATTTGTCCTCCCTTTTTTTTTTTAAATGGAAGTACCAATCTCCTTGAAGACAAATTTCCTTGATGGAGGACATAAAGACAACGAAAGGGAGAACAGGAGCTTCGGAATACCACCTTTAAGACCTCCGTATGCCTAAATCATCTCTAAAAAGGTAAAAGGTTAGCATGCACACATTATTGGTCCAAGCAGTCGTTGATGATGTGGCAGTGTCAGTCGAGTGTTGACGATATGCATATGGATTCACTATGGCAGCTTTAGCTCTACAACTAAAATTAATTTTTAAAAAAATCAAGTATCAGTTTCAAACAAAGACATTCAAGGAAGGGAATTACGAATATGGGTCTTCTCTGAGGAAGACCATCATGATGCTAATAAGCTTGGCAGAGATTTAAGGGCATTAGCTGTCCTACTACACCTGATAACCTCTATGCATGTAAAGGGAGAATCTTGTTGGCGCGCGATACAGACTTTAACTAAGGAACCAATCTTAGACTTTATTTGGTCTCGTTGGAGGGCTTTGGTTTGGCGGACAAAATGATTATAAGTTGCCTTTTCTGATCTGATGGATAAGAATGGAAGACTCATGTCAGAATAGCAACCCATATCATAAAATGAGTCCAAGTCATAATACTGAAACGGGAATGTATACTCATACAAGGTACAGGGGTTTCTGTAAAAAATTACTTGAAATAAACATGAAACGTAAAAAAAAAAAACATGACTACACAGGACAATATGCTGACGCCACGTTCCTCTGGAATGCTAAAATGATAAAGGTTTGTGCGTGACTAAGTCATTATTAGTCAGTGTGTGCAATCCATTAATGAATATCAAAGTCTCTAAAAATTGTTGGAGAGGATTCTCCACCAACAAGTGCTACAAAGGGTTCGCAGAGATGCTACATGATTAACCTAGATTGGTCCATCATTCTCAAACGTAGAATAATGCACACTCAGAGCTCTGTGCCGCAGATTAGCATGGCTGTTGCAGCTTCTGGTGTTTTGATCTTGTACGGCAGACACAAAGCATTATGGAATGTTTTTGTTTGGATTTTTTCTTTTTTTTTTTGTTATGCGTCACTTTTCTCTCCAAATCAGACTGAAATGCCCAGTGTCTCGCTGTATTAAGAAGACTTTCAGTAGAACGAGGAATGGGTCCACAATTCCAAGAGGTTGCTTTGGTTACTGTGTGAAGATCCAGCCTCAGACGTTTACATTTTCCGTGTCTTTCCAGGCAATTCCTCTCGCTGCACCAACATTCCTCGAGTGTCGCATCTGGATGATGCGCCTCCGTCCGTAAACTCAGAAAACAACACCTAACTGTCTTCTTTAAAGAATCGGTGAATGCTAGAAACTTAACACTGTGGACAGAAGCAAAGACAAGAAGTTGGTTAGAAAATTGTTTCAACCTTAAAAGCCAACATAAGATGTCGGGTTTAAATAAATTATTTAAAAAGTTATACATATTGATAGTAAAAAGAAATGAATTTGAAATAAAAACAGAGCTGAACATATTCAACCTACGTTATACATAAAACACATGCAGTCCACACTGGTGTGTAATGTATCTTTAAAGGGGTGTAAAACTCCAGTCCTGTACGAAAACCCAGTACTTCTACTTATGTAATGATTTAATCACTGATGACATTGTTGTATCTAGAATTTCATGCTATGTTGTAGTGTGAAAAATCACAGAAAAGCACTTCAATTTTGGATATTTAGCACATTGTTTTTAAAAACAGCAAGAATGGAATAATCCACCCCAGATACATTTATTACATTTAATACTTAATAATTGTCATTAAACAATTAAAAACCACTCATAAAAGGAAACTTATTAGTTAAAACGGACAACAGTAGAAAGCTGGGGTGGCTTTACCTGTCGATGGTGGTTAAAGTTAAGCATGCGAAAGTTCTGTTAACAGATAATTCACTATTAACTGTAGTTTAAATCATTCATGTATCATTGGATTCATTTTATGATTTGTAAACACAAACTGAAGTAGGCTATGAGAACTTAAGGAGAATCTTGAACGCTGGAAGTTCAACAATTAGAAATGTTGCTGACAATTTGATCATCTGTAGTTCCATTTAGTGGGTGGTGTTTGTCTTGATGGATCATTAGGTGAAAATAAACAGCGGAACTTTGGTTAACTCTGTGAAATCTTCAGAACATTTACCTGCAAAAGTAACCTTGGGGAATGTTGAGGAATATATCTTCAAAGTGATGAGTTAATTAAGATCGATGTGCATGTTTGTATGTTTGAATGAACAGTGGGTGCACATATGGTGTGTAGGTGCAGTATTGATTTAATGTACTTCATGGAAAACAATACATCAATATAACACAAACACGCACAACAAAAACAGGTATAAAATACTATACAACACAAGCACCATACGATTTGGACATGTAAGACAATAACCAACATACAGGGAGATAGATATATTATAGATCATTTTAATGGGTTTTCAACATATATTGTGTAGATACAGGTATGTACAGCAAAGTTGGCAGGTGAAGCTAGTTAAATCTAGCTAGTGATTTTTTTAATTTATTTTTTTAAATAACACACAGCAGCTTAAAAGTAGCCTCATAGAGGGAGCTTACATTTTCAAAACAAACATGTCTGATTTGTCTGAAAGTGTCCTGATCGCGTTGTATTGGTTACAACAATATGGAACACACACTACACAAAAAGAGCTGAGATTTAAAATTCTCTACATTTACAAAAAACAACGTTTGTACAACTGCATACTACAACAGGACAATAATATAGATATACAAGTGGACATCGACTGGACGACAAATGGAGAAATGGTGGGTGGTATTGATCAGGGGCATAAATCTCTTCCCTGGCTAATTATTTTATCGTTTAATAAGTAATGGATTTTGTTAGTGAATGAAAATGCGTCTGGAGCTCTTATGGGCTGCGCTACTTGGAAACTCCTACTTTAATGGAGCATGAGCGGCTCGGAAGGAATCACTATTGCATTAAGAGCATCGCCCATAAGACACACAAAGGTGTTTCCTGAATCTATCACAGTAACACTGTCCCAAATGCTAGAATTCATTATAACTAGCTGCTAAATAGGATGTGCTAGTACAAGCGATCTCTTTTCTAGCAACTCTCCTTTCTGGCCAAGTACCTATATACATGCTTAGTCAAAATTAATAGTTAAAAAAGTTAAATCTAATAGTCATATTAGTTAAATCTAGAACCTTAAAGGTTTCTTAATTCAGTTTGTATTTCAGGGGAACCCTTAAAGGTTTTAAGCAAAACATTACCATGTATTATTTCCCAATTAGAGAGACTTCCAAGTAGAAGACGTCTACTTGCTAAAACGAAGCTAAAAAACCTTTAAGTGTTTAAAAGAAACTCTTTGTTTTTCCTGTTGTCCCAAATAACATGTTCTTTTAAGTTTTCTCTATCAATTCTAATAAGAACCCTTTTATTAAACCCTAGTGTTTGGAATATGCCCTGATTTCCTCCTACTATGAAAATTACATGCGAAGATCACCATGTTCTAGTTTCTAGAAATCTTGGCCCAGCTTTGCTATGACAGGTGCCATGTTTAAAACAAAATGGCTCCTTTATGCACACCAACAATTGGCTGATTCTCCATTAAGAAACTAAGCGACATCTAATGCTAACAAACGTCATTACCTAAATACTAATAGAATTTGCAATTATTGCAATATATTTTACTTTTTTTTTATTCCAAGGAAGCATTTTCTCAGAAATGGCTTTGTTGTCATTTTTTTTCCTACTTTTTCTTTTTTTGAAATTCTGGAAGCACTTGGTCTCATAGACCTGAATATTTTCTATCTATCTAACAAAAAGATACACAGATAGTGAACACTTGCGTATATATCATATACAAATGAATCAGTGAGAAAAAGGAATGTTTTTAACAATAAAAACAATCATCTTGAAAATACATTGAAAAATAGATTAAAAAACAACAGGACATTAACAAGGACAAGACCAACAAATCAGGAAAGCACTAGAGGAGTCATATAATAATCTTCAAATCTGCTTATCTACATCATACACTGATTATTACTTTTTTTTTTAGGATTGAAAAGATTTTTGCACACATATTTACAAACGTGTGTGCGCTTGAACTACGTTTCCAGCATCATGAGTGGTATATTGCACATCATATCTATATACTATAAATGGCATTGAATTTTTCCAGATCCCTTACTTTTTCAATTTCACTGGGTTTAGATAGAATAAAATAAAACAGAGTGAAAAATGTTAAAACAAAATGTGAATTAATGCCCAAATTCTATTATTTTGCAGTCTAAGCCTGATTACATGCGGGCATTATTATTTATTTTTTTTAGACTGTACAAACGCAGAAAAAAAAACACCCAAACAACTGGACAGAATGAACAAGAAGCAATAATAATGTTGATATGTGGTAAGAATGTAAAAAAAAAATAATAATAAAAATACTCAATATACTGTATGTCTTCAAAAACAAACAAAATGATGGGACTTAATAAGTAGCTCCACTAGCAGCATCCCATTAGAAATTTATCCTCCATCAAATTTACCCTACATGATTGTAACAATATGTAGCTAGTTAGCAAAAAATAATTGTGGATATTATTAGCTTAAGTACTTCCCAAGATACTAGATCATCATAGTATTATTTAAACGAAACCAACCATAGTCTTTTATTTAATGCATATATAACAAAGTTGACCTTTTTTTCTAAACCTGTTTGCATAAGGATCATATATATATATACACTAGTGTAGACTCATGGACGCATTCATCGCATTAAAATGTTTAGTGATTATTATCCAATCCCGTGAAGGATGAGGTTAGCGAAATGTCAGGAATGAAGGTATTAGAAGTAGCTCTGTTCATCTTCCTTGCGTCGTTCTTTGGCGGTCTATTTTAGTTCTCGCTCTACTGATGAGAATGAAGACATTTGGCCCACAATGATATGAGAACAATAGCTACTTGTATGATTCACAAACACACATACTGTTCTCTAACCCTAGGTTCACACTAGCAAGTGACAAAGCCACAAGTGAATACAATTACGTACATACGAGATGATTTGAGCGACAGTGGCGTTTAAACTGATTTCACGCAAATTAGCTACAAAGTGGTAAAGCAACCAATTGGCTGGAATGATTCCTCGGACAAATCCTGGTCCGTCGTTTCTTCAGTTCCTCTTTAAAGTTTGGTCCTCAAAAATGGAAGAGAAGCTTATAAACTTATGGTTTCATCTTATCCCGTCATATTTGGCCTCTCAATAAATGTGCATAGAGAAAAATAAAGCTCGAAGTAGCAGGGATTGTCGATGCCTCTGGTGAGTGCATGTAGCTAGTACAGCTAGCTTGCTTTCCTAACCTGACAATGAAGCCTAGCTAGTATGTGACATGATTAGTGCATTAGTTAATTTGTGTTTAACTAGTTAGCAGCTATACATTTTGTCTAACCCTAACCCTACGAGAAGCTACAAGTAACACGAGCCACTTTTCGTTGCTAATGTGAACCTAGGCTAAGGCTTTATGACTTAACGTAGTTAATCAGTATCAATTAATATTCCTACTAGCTAACTTCAATCAAATCTTCGAATTGATCACATTGATCTCACTAAATACAACGCAGTGTGTCTTCTCTCAGCACTACTTATACGCATGCACCCAAAGCGGAGTGGACGTGGATGGAAGAAGAGCTTTCTACATTCAGGTTATTGGTGGTTATTGCTTCCATTGAGTTCCACTGGGTGACTGGACCTTCATCGTCTCTTCCTGTTCCCCTGTCCTGAGTTTCTAGCATTTTTCTTGTTGCTTTTCGCTCTACAATATGGAAGGGATGGGTGAGCGGCAGCGGCGCAGGGGTCCCGGGGCCTCGTAGGGATCATATGGCGCGCCAGTGATCGGAGTCAAACGCAGCGACGACCCTGCCATTCCCGATATGTTGTTCAAGCTGCGAGATTTCTCGTAGCCCGTGGCTGCCGTTTGATTGAGCAAAGTTTATAGGAGTTTTTAAAAGTTGGATTGGTCAGTTAGTAGTTAAAGAAATTGTTTTTGGTCAGAATTAATGGATGGACATAATTTCAGTGAGTTTGGATGGAGTTAGCAAGAAATGGGTGAGAAAACATAACCAAAAATGTTTAAATGTTTATAAAGCAGATATGAAATAAGAGGAACTCAAACAAATGTTGAAATAAGGGGAAGACATCAAGAAGAGACAGACACAGACACAGACACACACACACACACACACAACAAGACAGGACAAAACAAGAAAAGGCGAGTTATGAATTGTGTCATACATTTCCATCCCATAAAATCCACCACAACAGACAATTCTTTAGAGACTACAGCACTTCAGCAACTCTGTCAGCTGAAGGAAACACCTCCAGGTCAAAGATCATGTCTTCCACAAGGGGTGTTCTACAGTATGTGTGTTTCAATCAACTAGAGACAGAGTGGCACGGAGGTCTAGTTTCAGTACTACGCCTGAGCCCTGACACCACATGTGCTGCTGGAGGCTGTCAAGGACACCACGGCGGCCATTTTGTAGTGATGTCAGCAGCCCACAAGTGTGTTTCGGATCTTCGTTGAATATCAAGAGTGTGTCCCAAAGTCATGTCTAGTTAGTGTTCTTAGAAAAGCATCAGCCATTTTTAAGAAAAGTGTATGCGTTTTGTAAGTTCTATTCGGGCGCGAGTCGTTTTCTGGACTTGTGTCTGTTAAGTAACGGTGCTGGAGCACTTACAATCGATTCGCAATTCCTTCTTTTGACTCATTGCTTCTCAACAGCAAAAGAATGTTGTGCTTACAGCCAGCTGACACACACATTTTTACTTTTCTGTCCGAAAACCCTGTACATCTCAACAGCGCCAAGCACCACCACCACCGCCACCGCCTCGGACGCTTGCTTTCACACTTGGCCCGTATCTGAGATCGATTCTGGGGTCACTTCAGGAAGAGCCTCGTTATCTCGAGTTTGTTTTCACACAGACAGCTGAGCTGCACATCCATTAGACAGGTACCTCCTTTCATGGTTCTTACTCCCTTAGTAATTTAACTGCTGTATTGTTTATTTTATTACTATTTCTTTAATACTCAACAGTGAAATGTTTTCGTCAATGTTACAGAGAAGTCTTTGAAATTCTCAGTTGTAGCTACTTGCATTTTTTCTTTACTTGGAATCCTTTCTTTACTCGAATTATGCAGAACACCTTCTGCCACAACATGACAAGTGTAACCGATGATGGGAATTCTTTCCACACTTGTATCGCTTGTGAACCTCCAGAGATTCAGGTAACCTGGAGTACATCCAGGATATTACATTCATTTTTACTGTTTCCTAGACTAGTGTTTGGGACACACTTTAAAATCAGAACACTTCTGGAAAAAAAAAAAAATCAGACTAATAAATTTAGATTTTGATCAACTTTGGTACTTGTGGACACCTTGGCCACCTCCAAGAGCTCTTTAAATCACACTTCCCTTGAGTGTGTGGTCATAAACCTTCGCTCGGTTATCATAAGCATGACAAAACATGAATATGAACTATTCCCATTGAACCTTACTCTATACAGTTCTGTATATATCCATAGTTCTTAACATATAACGTCAGGCTTATGACTGTACCCAGGTTTGGCTTAAATGACCAGACATTTAAGCAAAAGTGCAAGCAGATTCTTTCCACCCACATTTCATTCTTTTCCTCCTTCTCTGTTTTTTGCAATCTCTCTCTTTTCTTGTGTGTTAGCCAGAAAGAGTGTGTTAGCTGGAAAGACTGTGTTAGCTGGAAAGCATGAGGAAAAGGGAAAAAATGACAGTTCCCTCTTTAAACAATTGATTAGGACACATACAAACACACACACACGCATATGTACACACACTGGCTGTGCAAGGCAACAGGTAAAAATGCTACATACAATAGAATGTGATGCACTGAATATTCTCTGAATTGCCAGTTTATTAGTACTGTAACTAATAACGTGGCAACCATGTTGAGGAAAACACACACTTCATCACAAATCATCTAAACAGAATTCAGTCAGTAATGTCATACTGTGTGTGATTAAATCAGTCTCTTTCTTGCTAGATCTTTTTTTCCCCCTCTGTCTGTCCCTCAGCACTACAGGAGCTTTAACAGACTGCGAGAAAAGCTCTGAAATATATATGAAAACCCTAGACTTGCCACTCAAGGACGTCTAAACACAAACAAGGTCGCTAACATTTACAAACACATTAGCAACCACATACATAAAGATCAAAACACTCACAGGTTATTGACTAACACAGACAAATGCACCCGCCACCATGTTTCACAAACTCTAATCACCTCTAGTGAATTCACTTTTTCTCCCTGCAACTGACCCAGTTTTCTTTTCTTCATAACTGTGAGGTAGATTTCTCACATTTCTCTTTCTCATGCTTGAACACCAAAGGGCGGAGCTGTACCAAAGCAAACCTTCCAGCTGTTGAGTTTAATAATATTCAAATGCCTTTTAATAAGAAATCAATAATAAGTTAAACAGATTTTGTGTCGCGTACGAGAATTTTCTATAAATGCAGCCGCAAGGTTTTTATAATGAGCTCTTTCTAATACTTATCATTTCTACAGTAACAAAGATAACAGTAATGTATGGTATGGTGGATGATAAACAGATTAAAAGCTTGTATAATTGTTGGTATGGTGACATTTTCTGTGGAGAGATGGAAGGAGTCTCCAGTGTCAGCACATGGAACAGAGATTTTCGTCTTTGGTGGCGTCTCGCTACAGTGACTTTTTACTTCTGCACCTTTTTAATTATAATTATTAACTTCAGGAGAGAGAAAAAAAGTGAGGCGGATAAGAGAGCGTCTGTTTATAATGTAAGTGATAACTGGAAGTAACTTGTTTCACAGACATTCCACAACATTAAAACATAACTAAAATGAATTAGCATGTATGACTTGCCGTTCTTTAAGAAATAAAAAATTCTTAGCAGTTTTTTGCTTAGTGCTGTGTTATGAGTGGTACAGTTATAGTCACTGTTATGAAGCAAATTCTTTATAAAAATTTAGACGCTAACATGATTTTGATTGCCTTATGTTTGAAATCTCTACTTTTAACAATGCCTGCTAAAATAAATCAGAACAAAATGGGAAGTTCGGAAGCCTTTGCATACTGTTTTCATTGGATATGATAAATACCTACCGACTGATTGGCTGTATGGAATTCAATAAAACACAGTAAGGTACAGTATTAGCATATTAAATACCTACCCACAGTCACACCTAAGAAATACTGGCACTGCACTGGCGGCCTGGAGATGGATGGAGAATGAGATGAGTATTAGTCAGTGGAGAGCAATAATGAGCAATGGAGAGTGAAAGACATGAGGAGAAAAAGAGCAAACATCAAAACCAGTTTTACAATCTCTAACGTTCTATAAATATATATTATCCTGCTATAATGTGTACATATGACCTTTAACATTAGGTGTTAATATTTTTCAGACCGACAGAGATGTCTCCACTTAATTTGTTTGAGCTTTGTTCCTATTTAATGCAATTTTATCTTAAATTGATTAATATCAGATAGTAGACAAATCATTTAAAAATGGAGTCAGTGGCCTACTTTGGGTCTACGGTGCAGTTCGCTAGTAGCTCAACCCACAAAGTAGCATTAATATACAGTACACAGGCTAAACCATGAACTAGCATGGTCATAAAATGTTTTAACTCAAAAGCTAGCATTAAACAGCATTAAGTAGCATTGTAGAAAATAGGTTAACCCACAAACTAGCAATAATATACACAGGCTAAACCATAAACTAGCATTGTAGAAAACAACTAGCATAAATATCCATCAGCTAAACCATGAACTAGCAATGATATAAAATGTTTTAACCCAAAACCTAGCATTAAGCAGCACTAACTAGCATTGTAGAAAACAGGTTAACCCACAAACTAACATTGTAGAAAACAACTAGCATAAATATCCATCAGCTAAACCATGAACTAGCAAT
>JAOTRR010000051.1:1907535-1917596 GCA_028570945.1 Gogo arcuatus
TGTGTGTGTGTGTGTGTGTGTGTGTGTGTGTGTGTGTGTGTGTGTGTGTAAAACGAAAGGAAAACACTAGTTAGTAAGAAAAAAAGACAGAGATAGAGCAAGAGATCTGGGCTGAATATACATTAGCAAACACTGCAGCTTTTTGGGGGAGGGAAAGAAAGAAAAGAGGGGGAGAAAAAGAGTGAGAAAGAGGAACAGCGAGAGTGAATGATGTCAAAAATGCAAAATCTCTTCTATAAAAATAAAAAGAGGGAAGGGGATTAAAGGGTAACAGGATGGCAGAATGGACGAAGGAGAGGAAAAGGGAGAATAGCGCAGAGAGATGACGTGAGAGGAGGGAGGAGGACCAGCGAGGCAAGAATTTACATGTACAGAGTGAAGGATGTGGGAGTGAGAGAAGATCAAACAGAAAAAAAGAGAGAGAGAGCGTAAATAAGGGGCGCGATCACACCATGAGTGAGAGGGAAGGAAGAAGGAGAAGATGTGTGTGTGGAAGGTGTATAGAAATAGAGAGAGAGAGAAAGGAGCAGGGGAGAACTGGAGTGGTATAAATGGAGGAATAACCAAGAGAGAGAGAGACAGAGAGAGAGAGAGAGAAGCACATACATAGAGCTGTAAAGTAAGGCATAGTGAGAGAGGGATAAAGAGTGGAGGTACAGTGTTGAAAAGATGTACAGAATGAGAGAGGGAGGTGTATAGAGAGACAAAGAGAGAGAAGAGATACAGACAGATAGGAAGGAAGAGAAAGGGTCAAATGGAGGAATAGAGGGGAAAAAAGGAGATTACAGGTGGAGAAATGAAGACGAGGTATCGAGGAAGATAGAGAGAGGTAAAGAAGAAAAGGGAGATAAAGAAATGGAGGTGTAGAGATAGGGAGGGACTGCAGGATGAACACAGGGATAGAGAAATGGATGGACAGGGACAGAAAACAGAAACTGGAAACCAGACAAAGAGGAATGTTATGGACAGAAGGATAAAAAGAAAGCACAAGAGGAAGGTGTAAGGTGTGGAGTAAACAGGAAGTTCAGAAGGTGAAAAGGAAGAAAAAGAGAGGAAGTCAGAGAGACAAAGGTGCTATAGCTGGCAATACAGTGGAACAGCAGGAAGGATAGAGAGATAGAGAGAAAATGTTGAAGATGTTTGGAGATTTTTTTTCGCCTGAAGCAGTGTGTTCCACTGCTTCCACTGTAGAGAACGCCTGAGGCTCAAACTCACACTCCTTCTGCATCTCCATCCCCTGCACTTGCCCTCTACCTTTCTCTTTCTCTCGTCCTCTAGAGGCGCCATCAGCAGGACGAAGGTGGTGCTGCAGCATGCAGAATACTGCAGTCCCCTCCCACTTCCATGCAGTGACAACACTGCCCCCCTTCGCCCCTCACACCCCACCACTCTCTCATACATCCTTTCATGATCCTCCATGATCATCTCCCCACAAGCTCCAAATCCCCCCCTCTCTCTGTCTGTCTCTCTGTCTTTGTCTGTATCTGTTTCTCTCTCTGTGTCTCTCACTGAGTATGCTCAGAATAGAACAGAATGGAATAAAATCATAAACAAGGGAATAAAATAGAATTGAATAGGATAGAACAAAACAACAGAACAAATCAGGATAGGATGAAATCGAATAGAACAGAATAGAATTGAACAGAATAGAATAAAATCATAAACAATGGAACAGAATAGAACAGAAGAGAACAAATCAGGATATGATAAAAACAAATAGAACAAAATAAAACAGAAAACAGAATAGAACAGAATAGAATAAAAATAATAAGCAATGGAATAGAATGGAATAGAATGGAATAGAATAGAATAGAATAGAATAGAACCAAACACAACAGAACAGAACAAATCAGGATAGGATGAAATCAAATAGAACAGAATAGAATAAAAATAATAATGGAATAAAATAGAATAGAACATACCACAATAGAATAGAACAGAAAAGACTGCAATAGACTAGACTAGAACAGAATGCTCCTGACAGAAAAGCGTTTGCCCTCTCATCCAGGGCTCATGAGTTTGAATCCTGACGATGCCACAGGGAGTCAAGGGAGCAAAATTGGCTGTGCTCTCTGGGTGGGCGGGGCATAATCTCTCTCCCCTGTCAATCACAGTCACACTAGCCAATCGTCAGTGTCTGTGAGCCCATGTATGCAGAACAGGGCAGATAGTGCTTTCCTCTGAACGTGTTACACTGCCCTCTGATGCATGAGCAACAGAAAAGTCTACAGAACAGAACAGAACAGAAGAAAAACCCAATAGAATAGTATAGTATATTGTAGAATAGAACAAGAATAGAAGTGAATAAAGCAATCTATTATAGAATAGAATAGAATGGAACAGACTCTGTTACAACAAAACACAATAGAATAGAATAGAATAGAATAGAATAGAACACAAATAAACAGAACACTATAGAATGATCAGAAAAGAGTAGAACATGACAGAATACAAGAGAGAAGATTAGAACAGATGAAAGTAAAACAGAACAGAAGAGAAAAGAAAAAAGAAACAAAATGGAAAATAATGAAAATGGAAAATAATATGCTACACAGGACTAGAATAGAACAGAATAGAATAGAATAGAATAAAGCACAAAAGAACAGAACCAAGCACTATAAAATAAATGACAAAAAAGTAAAACTTTACAGAATACAAGAGAAAAGATCAGAACAAACCAAAGAAAAATGTAACAGAAGACAAAAGAAAAAAAAACAGACTGAAATAAAAAAGAAAATAGAATTGAACACAGTAAAACAGAACAGTATAGAATAAAGCAGAAAATTTTTTTTTTTTAGAACACAATGGAATACAAAAGAAAAAATTAGCACAGAACAAACTAGAACGTAACTGAAGAGAAAAGAAAAAAGAATCAAACAATATAATGAAATGAAATAGAAAATAATAGAATATAAAAATAATAGACTAGACTAGATCAGACAAGTGTTCCGTTAGTGTTGGTGTAAAATGTTATATTTCTGTATGTGGAAAAACATCATAGTCACATCTGAGAAAAACCCTTCAGTATGACATCACTCGCCTGTGGCACAGTGGGATTGAGCAAGTGGAGACAAGGGGGCGGAGCTGTCTTTACACTGTGTGTGTGTGTGTGTGTGTGTGTGTCCTGAGGCTTTATTTATTCATGTTTTTTGGGTTGGACCAAATGTTTCCATCTGAGGAAACATACTATACCTCAGTGCCCATTTAGTCTACTTTGACAGCACAATGTGATTTTGTTTTTTTATGATTTCAGCGATTTGCAACACAAAGTTTTCCAACACGCAAAAGGTTTCAGAAATTCAGAACATGGCAACATGACACACTTTCTTTCTGTCTTATTAAATTCAAAATGAAAGAGAGGCTGCTGAGGGTGTGACTGTTTATAGCTGCTATAATGTAAGTGACAACATAAAATGTAACTATAAATGGTTAAAGAGTACAAAGAATCATTCTTTAATCAATACAAATTGTAATTGTTGACAAATTGCTGTGGTATATGAGGAACAAATGGCATCCAGATGTGCTGTTATTGGAAAATAATCGACTGTATCTCATCACATCGTAGCTTCATCACACACCCCTTTCATTGATTATTTAATTGCACTGCATACAGTAATACACTGACCCTGTTTTAATTAACAAAATAAAACTTTCACTGGCCATTTGATTGACACTGCAACCACCAAATCACAGACTTTACCTGAGCCTGTCACGAAACATGCAACAAAATCTCATTTACACACCCCTAGCCTGCCTGTGCCAGCAAGTAACCTCATAGCCCTGAAGGTATGGCCTTGGTCTTGCCCAGTTTACCAAAAGGTTTTGTGACTGTTGCAATGGTATAACATACTCAGATTCCCATGATGTATCTTTCAAACATTCGTCACAGGGACATGCCAGATGTCAAAAGCACAAACAGTTTTGAAGGCGCCACTTCTGTGCTTGTTGACATTTTGCCACAAAAATAGGATGAAAGATTGATCACATGCAACTTATTGTTCTCTGCAGGGAACACGATTCTGGGCTTCAATCTATTAATAAAGCCCAGAAGGATCTGCAATCAGTATTGTTTTGAAAGATGGGAAAGTTATTAGAGCTGCTCTGTGTGCTGTAGCAGTGGTGAAAAGTAGTGCTATGAGAAACGTTTCAGTAAGAACGTTTATCTTGGATCTGTTGACAGAGAAGCTGATTTTTGATCTATACTATATGGCGAAAAGTATGTGTACACCTGACCACTGGACATCCCATTCCAAAACCATGGGCATTAATACTGAGTTGTTCCACTCTTCTAGGAGGGCTTTTCAATATATTTTGGAACATGGCTGTGGGGATTTTTTGCCATTTTGCCACAAGAGCACAAGAGTTCGTGCACTGATGTCCGGCCCCTGACCAAAGACCTTTAGGTAGCAGTCATTGAATAGTATGGGGGAGACCTAGAAGTGGTGGGTGTCACAAGGTGTAAAAATGAGAAAGTTTAAATAGAGGAAATTCAGGTATGGTCTTTCTAACAAACTTTAGTTGTTTTGTTACATAGTTTATACTACAGCGCTGTTGAATTCCCAAATTTGATTGGCCAGAACAGCATGGCATTACACAGAGACTTGTATGGTGGATGCTCCACAAAAAAGCATGTAATCATAGATATGGTGGCATTTTTATATTTAGCATTTTTGGAAGGAATCTCCAGAGTCAGAGGCTTTGTGGTTTTTTGGTAATATGACCAGCTAAATTGATTTGTTTTTCATAATCTAATAGAGTTATGGCATTACTAGATAATAATGAATCTTTTTTTCTTGCAGACCAACTAAGATCTGAGATGCTGAGTTCTACTGAATCTACCAACATGCTCTTTAATAGCACTACCAATTACTCTTCATTCTACAGGCCTTCCATCCTGTGCACAGCAAGGGTGACAAGCACCAACTTGTCAGTGCAGAGGTGGAAATAAATGACTGGCCAGAAGACTCCAAGGTGCTTTGCGACAGAATGCCCCCATGATATTAAAACAGGAATTGTGCAGGCAAAATGTCCTTCTGCTAAGGACTGCAGGCAAATGGTAAGAATCAGTGTTAGGTTTTGCTCAGGTCCAAAGAAATGGGGCTTGAACTCAATATGAATGAAGTAAAAATGCAAGCTGAGCATGTCACTTGCGGTAGTTCTCTTAAATTGTCAGAGGATCTTAACTCTATTAAAGAAGGGCATTCCCCAAGGACCGGCATAAGATGGTAGTCTGACAGCCCACTAGAGGATTCTGTGGAAAGTATCAATGAAAAGCAAAAGGTAATGCAAAACCAAGGGCCATGTGGGAGTATGTTATAACAATATCTACCATGAAAATCTATCAACATCTTCCCACACCATCCATTGTTCAACTGACGTATTGCTTGCTGGACATACCTTTTACTCCCAAAGAATGATTCATAAACACTTGTACTGAATAAAAATGAAACCGGCAACAAAAAGACAACCCTTTAGTTAAAGGGTCTGAGGTGAGATGCAACATATTCTAATGAACTTTACTAATAGCAGAGCAATATTTGATTTCTGATATAATACTGCTACTGAATGTCTTAGGCTGTGTATTAACGTTTTGAAATCTGTCATAAAGCATTGCCTTGGCTGCAGGGGACTACGACAAGCTTTTATTTCATACCGTTGGAGGAATACTGTATATAGGAAAATAGTTAATGACAGGGTGGTGTGATGCAGCCCAATGCAAACTGGAATTACTGTTACCAATCTGAAGTTTATTAGTTTCCAATAAATGTATGTCCCAAAGTGTTGCATGTGTTACCCGTTTATATTTACATGTAACATCGATGAAACAACTCAGTTCCTGTTATCATTTACGTTATAGCAGCCACAGTCATTCCCTCACTTTATCTTGAAGTTAATAATATAGAAACTACAAAGCACAAGGTCCTCCGTCCTGAAGACTTTCCCATGGCGGAAAACTTACTGATTTATCTTTTACAAAGCGCTGACACTGGACACTCCTTCCATAAATGTTAAATGAAACTACTGTCAGAGCTGCTCTTATAAAAAATTACAACGCCTTCTGACCAATCAGATTTGAGAATTCAATAGCGCTGTGGTACAAACTAATTAAGGACTAAGTTTATATCCTAAATGATCTGAGCTGAAAGTAAAGACTTTGGATTCATTTACAGATGAGCAAACCCACCGTTTTCATAATGCTGATACATCCACACTAGATACATCCTTCAGCCAGAGTTTAAAGTTACTTAAATTATGGAGAAATCTCAGGTGGTGTAAATGTGGTCTCTGAGAAGCAAGTCACTGCTGGAAGGATGAACAGAGGAAGGAAGAAAAAAATGCTGAAAGAGGAAAGAGTATAATATTACAGTGCCTGTCTTCTGTTTCCTCTGCCTCTCAAGCTACAACTTTTTCTAAAATTTCATTAGGTTACCAGTAACTACAGCACATACATAGTCTATAAAGAGAGACAGAGAGAGCTGTAGTCCCACACATGCTAGATTAATATTAAACTTTACACCACAGCGCTGTTGAATTCTCGATTCTATTTGGACAGAATGTACTGCTTAATTTTCTATACCAGCAGCTAAGGATAATATTAATGTTCTCGCACTAAAAGGTTATTGTTTCTATAGCAACAACTACAAGGTTATAGTTGTAGTTGTTGCCGGTTGTACTCTTGCTGTTGTCTCTTGCTACTAAATACTTACTACTACTTGCTAATTTTGCTCCAAAACCTCTTACAAGTCTGCACAAGTGACCAGTGCACTTGTAGCTCCCAGTTCAGTCCAGAGTAACAACCATTCTTCAGTTACTCCTTTATCCTGGTCAGGGTTGCGGTGAATCTGGAGCCTGCCCCAGGAACACTGGGCTTGAGGCAGGAATACACCCTAGATGGGATGCCAGTCCATCGGAGGGCAACCATACCCACCGACATTCACACCTAGGGGCAACTTAGCTACACACCTACAGGCATGTTTTTGGGAAGTGGGAGGAAATTGGAGATCCCTGAGGAAACCCACACTGAGACCATGGAAAACTCCACACAGACAGTAACCTGAGCTCAGGATCGAACCATGGGCCCTGGAGCTGTGAGGCAGCAATGCTACCACCGTGTCGCCCAAGGTAACAACCAGCTCAGCTTGTCATACAAATTGTGCGTTGTCGGGTGTGTTGTGTAACTAACTCAGACATGACATGACAGTCTCTGATTGATTTTCTGAAATTTGGCAAGTGAACTTTTGTGAAAATCCAGTAGTGCAAATGTATGAAATAAATACACTTTAAAGCACTAGTATAGGAAGATCTGTTTACACTGGAAGTGATTTAGAGTGAGGGAAAGTCAGTAAGGTGGAGGTAAATTTTATTTTTTGTATCAGGCTGTGAATGTGTGTGTGCGGATCCGCACTTTAATCGCTACACAATTATACACTCCTAACTAGGGATGCATCGATACCATTTTTTTCAGACCAAGTACAAGTACAAAAACATGCTTTCTGGTACTCATCAATACTGATACTGATACTTAATATTAATTAATTGAGGCATGATGAAACATTTTATTGATCTCTTTTTATGTTTACATTAGTGGCTCTGAAAAGCAAATATGAATGTGTTCATGCATGTAACAGCATGGATGTGAATATGGTTGCACAGGAGAAAAGCGGGTTTTGTTTTACTTTGGAAACACACTTCTGTATGGCTGTAAGTAAAATATTTAATTGTTTTCATTGTATCAGAAACACTCGTCACTAGGCGGGTTTCTATTAACCTGCGCAATTTGAAATTGCAAACTAAAAAACTAGTAATGGAAACGTGAATTTTGATAAAAACTCAAGTTTATACGCTCATATGAGGTGGTTTTTCACATGATTTGACAAGGCAATTTAACAAAAATTGAAATGGAAACACATTTTAAACATTTAAGTCACATGGCATGAAGTGACATGAAGAGGAACAAAACCAATGAAAATCACCATGCCAACACTTATCAGGTCTTGGAGATCCATCGCCATGTTAAATTGGAATGACTTTTGCGAGAGAAGCAATTTTTAAAAATCGCTTCTATTTTGCGCAAAACTGCAACGGAAACCCGCCTACTGAGTGATAGTGATATTATTCAAGAACAACATGTTGGGTACGATTTATTTTCAACTTGGCTCATTTGTAGACTTTTTTCTTTTTTTTTCGCTGCTGTGTGTGGCTAACGATTAAGGGTGTACTCACACTGGGCACGGTTGCCTTGTGCCATATTCACACTAATCGATAAGGGGAGAACCAGACCCGTTATTATTATCTAAATATTCTCGAATGAATTGAAGAGTGTATGTCATAGAGTTCGAGTTTCATGCTTGGGCACGGTTAGTGGTCATACTGATGTGTACCATGAACCATGAATCCAAGTGAACCACGATCAAGTCCACCCCTTCCAACTGGGCCAGCTGAACCGTGCCCGACCACGGCACGCAGTGATCACACTAGACAAACGAGCTGGACTTTGAGGGTCAAACCTGCTTGGGCACGGTACCTGTATTGTAGAAAGATGCAGTATCTCCTCATGATATTTTCACAGAGCACAGTTATCTGTTTGGATTGTTTGGATTGTCATTAATAATTGTGTAAATCTTGGTCAGTATGTTTATTAGCGTGTCAAGTGGTATCAGATGTTGGTATCTGAGTATGAGCACGGTGCTGGATTGTACATATCAATGCATCTCTAATCCTGAGAGTGATGGTAGCTCACAGGTAAAAGATAAAAGAAAAAAAAGAGAGAGAAACAAGGATTTCTATATGCTGAAACACTCTCGGGACAATGTTCAGCTTTTAAATTATTCACAATTATCTGACCTTAATAATATAAGCCCTGACAACTCACTGAACTATCCTTCCTCCACACCGCCTTAAAGCCGTTTTGCATTGTTTCGTCTTCATTTCCCCCTGATAAATAACCATTTTACATTTTCAACACAAGTCACCAGCTTTAAATATGTTTAGTACAGTCTCAATCCTCCATATTTTTTTCAGTAGTCTCCCCATTTCCCCGCACCCTCCCTTCTTCTCTGGCTTACTCATCCCTCAGCTAGTCACAAATGGCACTATTTAGCTATACGGGATTTGCTGAAAAAATATATGTATAGATGTATATAAACCCCAAGGAGGCAAATTAACCTACAGGATACTAACCTTTTCATTTCTGACAGAATTTCAGCCATGTTGCAGGGATTTTCTGTGATCTCTAACCAATATGCGACATAACATGAAGCTAACTAGGCTAATTTGGTGCAGTGGTGCTTCACCTGAAGGAGCACGAGCTTCTATTCTGGCGCGAAAAATATAGCAACCGCCGTGACTGGATTTTTAAAAAAAAACAGATACTTGTTGAATGTTGAGCGCAAAAGATGTCACAGAGGTCTGAGAAAATTCATTTTGTGAGAGTGAACAGTTAAAATACACGGAATAAACCCCACACAGACAACACAGACGACACACCACGAACAGTCAGGCTGAAAATACTCACTGGCTTCGGATTCGAGCTCGGCTCGTTTACCGGTGAAGCCAAACGTCGGATTTTTTTTTTCTTTTCTTTTTTTCAGTTTCAATGGGAAAAAAATATCGTCCGAAATTTAATCCGAGGATGTGTATGAATGCTGTCTTTTGTTCGATATCATAGGATCGATCAACCCATGGGAATGATGAAGATGAAGAGATGTAGAGATGGATTTTTTCCCGACACTGATGATGCTAATCGTTGAAACACCTTCCTGCTACTATAACTGCCATGTTTTTATCCTTCCTCACTTCCTCACCTTCCTTATTGCGAGACCACTATATAATCCCTGCTTTTAAAAAGTCCACCTCTAATGCCTCGGTGAAGATGTGGAGAAGCAGACAGACGCCACACACACACACACACACACACACACGCACTCACTCACTCACACACACACACACACACACACACACACACACACAGTACTCCTCTTTCTCGCTCACACACACACATCTCTCTCACTCTTTCTCTCTCTCTCTCTCTCTCTCACACACACACACACACACACACACAC
>JAOTRR010000051.1:1956452-1976298 GCA_028570945.1 Gogo arcuatus
ATATATTTTACTTTCCTTCAATAAATCATTTGTATCCAGTGTTTTGATTACTTCCGTGTTCTGAGTCTGGACAAAATCAATCTATTGAACCCTACTGAAAACCTGTCGATTCGAACTAACCTGAGAATATATAATGTTCTGCATGAATACTTGGACCAAGATCCTATACATCCTTGATAGATATTACAGGAAGTGACTTAATGCTGTTATTCGCTCCAGGGGAGGCATAACAAAATATATCGTCAAAATATATCGCCAATACTTTTGAAAGCAGAATCATTTCTGTACAAATTATTGCATTTTTTGTGTTTGGAAATATAACATAATTGATGATATTAAAAATGTATAAGTATTCTGAAACCATTCTGTACCCTCATGCTCACATTTTCTAACCACATCTTTATGTCAATCCTTTTTTTGTTCCAAAGGTCTTGCTTCAGTATTTTTTCTTGATTGCAACATCTGAATGGAAAATGTGACTGTGACTCAAGACAACCTTTGTACAGACGCATGCAGAACTAAAGTGATGAGTGTAAGAACAGAGTACATGTAACTTTCCCACAGAATATGTCAAGAACATTCTCTTGTGTCAAGTTTAATTCAAGAATGTTGATTGCTCATTGACTGAAGAAGGTTGGCAAATACCAGTTCTAGTGCATTTAGAGTTTCACAGTTCTTGAAATAAATCAGCAGAGAGTGAAATTTAGAAGAGATTATGTGTATTTCCAAATGCCAGTTTATATGAATGTGCTCATTCGAATATAATCTTGTTTCTATAGTAATAGTTTCCACAGGCACACGTTGATGAAAAATGTGTGGAATCATTGATATGGTGAAGTTTTTTGGTAACGTTTCAATCTGCATTTGTTTGTCAGACTGTTCATAGATGTGATAGTGTAAGTCATAACACAACTTGTTAACTAACTTGTCTTGCGGATGTTCCACAACATGAAGTGTAACTATAAATGGATAAAAATTATGACGTGTCTTCAACAGATAAAAAAAATGTAATTGTAGGGCAACTCCTGCAGTATATGAGGGATAAAACATTTCAGGACATCCTGTTTTTGGAAATTAACCACCTTCGGGGTTGCAACAGTAAATCTACTTTGCATCAGGCTGCATCACACCACCCTGATGATTGATTATTGATTATTTTCCTATAACAGCACAGCCCCAAGTGGTTTATTCTTATCTACCTGAGAGTGGGGACTGTGTTCATGTAGCACATGCAAAATCTTAGTTTAAAGACTAGTAACATACCCAGCTAACAATTTTCGGCTCAAATGATTCTCTCTGGACATCGCAATTAAAGAAATGCTGTGCTTTGTGTGACATTTATTAACATTTCGAAAACATCGCTACAACGTTTTCGGTTGCAAGAATGCACAAATATCTGTTTTTTTTGCCATGCTCTGATAACACTGGGAAGCAAAGCAAAAGTTGTTACTTTTTAAATCAAGTAATGAGTTAATTGGGAGTGGCTGTATTTAAGGATCTACCTTTAAGCCAGTACCTTTTTGCCATTAATACCTTGGGAAAATCCAAGCAACTCAGCCAAGACATTGAGAAACCTTGTGGTTCCAACTTAGAAGCATCTATACAAAAACTTGCGTGCAAATATAAAAATCTTGGGACCATACAGACACTGGATTGTTTGAGAAGAAGGCACAAATGAACTCCTGGAGTTGAATGAAATTTGGTCCAAAACGTTCAACTAAACCCCAAGAACAAGAACCAACAACAAAGGAACTGGTAAAGGAATTGGAAGCATCAGGTACCAAAGTATAGACATCCACCATTAAGTGTCCTCCAACACCATGGAATGAAAAGCTGTCATGCCAGGAAGAAGCCCTTACTCTAAGACTGGCATAATAAGAATAATTTTTAAAAATCCAGACTGAAGTGTGCAGCATTTTAGAGGAATGTTCTCCAGTCAGATAAAACAAAAATGTAACTATTTCACCATAATGATCAATGCTATGTATGAAGACAAAAAATGGTGAGGCTTTTAATCTGAAGAACACCATCCAAACGTTGAAGCATGTGGGTGGCAGCATCGTGCTGTGGAGGTGCTTTGCTGGAAAAGCGACTGGTACACTTATAGATGGCGTCATGAGGAAGAAGGATTATCAAGAAATACATGAAGACATCAGCCGGTCTTCCAGTAGGACATGATCCTAAGAATACCTCCAAAGTGTCCATCACAAAGCTGTGACCTGAGTCCCATAGAAAATTTGTGGACTGGACTGAAAAAGCATGTCTGAGCAAGGAGGCCCACAAACCTGATTCAGTGACATCAGTTCTGTCAGGAAGAATGGGCAACAATTCGAGAAAAGTGTTGTGATAAGCTTGTGGAAAGCTACCCAAGGAGTTTGATTCAAGTTCCAGTAATTCAAAGGTAATAGCACCAAATATTATCAAAGTGTATGTAAACCTTATGACCCATTGAAAATAAAGTAGACTGAACTTTAGTTTTTTTGACATTCTGACGGAAAGGAAAAAACACATCCCTAATTTCTAATTACATCATTTCACATGAACTAACTGTAACCTCAAGCAACAACTTTTTGGGAAGTTGATGTTACATGAAACAACATTACTCAGACATAATGCAACATGATGCGTATAATAATTTCACTGCTCCAAATTTTACTTCAATGTCTGGTTTCTGAAATAAGATCAAAGTGTTATTAAACAAATCTTCTTCCCTTCTAAAGTCAGGTCCCCACTTTGCACATATTAAACCTGAATGTAGGGCCTTATATGAATAACACAACACACACACACACAGTGACATGATCACTGAAGAAAAATTCGAGTTTAACCCCCACGCATATTATGACTCGATTTACTGATTCGATTCTTTCAAACAAATCCGTTTCAAGTGAATCGATTCATATCTGTCCTAGAATAGATCACAAATCACAATTTAACTGCTGATCATAGATGGCAGTTGAGAAAGTAGGACTTATTTTATATCTATTCCTAATTTTGTGATTAAGTGAAATTGGAAATGAATACTTAAGTCATCATTCTTACTCATTTTATTCTTAACTAATATGTCTATTCCTTTTTAATCGTATCTGAACACAATGCTTCAGTGCATTTAAATTATATTTAAAACAATCTGTATTAAATCATATGAATACAACACTGTCATCCTGGTTACTTAAAAAAAGAGTAATTATTGAAATAATGCAAAATAGGTCAGTGTGGTTGGACACTAATCCCTATGCTAAACTTAACCCATACTTTTGTAACTTTTCATACAAATTAAAGGTAGCATAGGCAATTTATTTAAGAACTTCTCTTTACATCCCGTCACCACTGAATAAATCAAATGCTCTGACAATAAATTGTTTTAAAAATCTGTCATCTATGCTAGTTGCAGGAAGTTAAAAAGCCTGTCCAATCACCATGTACTCAATGAGCGCGACCAGAGTCACCAGGTTTAGACCAGATATTGCTAAACCTAGCGCACAAGAATGGCCAAGAAAGGGCAGCCAAAATTTCCAGTTCGACCAAATGTTATATCTACAACAGCTAAACAAAGCAAGAAAGAAAGACTGAAGTAGAAAAGGCTATGACAAAAAAGAGGTTGGATAAAGCAAGAGATCAAACCAGAGAGAAGATTGGTATGGCTTTTCAATGATGGCGACAACTGAGGAAGTTGAAGGGCCTGAAAAGTGATGCCATGGTTGCTGAATTTCTGTTATTCAGATAATTGTCTGGTTTGTCTTGTTGTTGTTTGTTTTTTTGTTGCAAGGAATTTATTTTCCTGAACGATGTAACCAATGTAGCTAGCTACTCTGTCTTGTGGCCTCGTCCTGCAGCAGTAGTTACTAGTCAGGCAGTGCGCGTTCATGTGTTTTGGAGGAATGGCTTTGGAAGGAGGTTGGATACTTTCAAAATCTGTTGGTTTCTTCAACATTGCTTACTCTACCTTTAAGTTGTTTTAAAAATATATATTGTGAACTTTAAATACATTGAAATCTGGGTGCTTTTGAAATTCCAATAAGGTTTGAAATTTAATTTTGTAAATATTCACTTCCAATTTTAATTGGGGTTTTGTATACTGTTGTTGTTGTTGTTGTTGTTGTTGTTGTTTCAAATAATACTGATAATACAAATACTTGCTGGTAACACATTACATTATACTGTATCACCTTTCGATTTTCGAGAATCGATTCGTTAAAGGAGTCAGTTAAAGGAGTCATTCAAAAGAACCGAAGCCTTGGCGAATCTCCCATCAACTACCAGGCACTGGGGGAGGAGAATGACAGAAAAGTGGGGGTTTTGTCCGGAAGATTTTGGGACACTGGAGAGGGAGTAGACCACGCAGACAACTGCTAAACTTGTCCAAACATCTCTCTGGGATTGACGGAAGTGTTACGGTAAAGTTGTTCCAGTTTCAGTCCAAATTTTATCGAGGTTGAACTCGACTGTGTTTAGTTTTAACACACTGCAGTAGCTCTGCTGCTAGTTTGTGGGTTTTGTGGAGAAGATAGCAGTGCAGAAGAAATCTCTGAACTTATCAGTGTTTTATAATCCTCATCGGGTTATTTCGTCTTTCTACAACTTTTTTAAAGGACTCTAGAAACGTAGTGTTGTGTTACAGTTCCTAACAGGAGGCTTTGGCCTCCCCCCCCTCATGAATACTGAAATAATAATAATAAATAAACACCGTTCCCATCTGAAACAGCGTACTCGCGTACTAAGCAGTATGTCAGAAATAGTGCACGTTCGACTGTTACCATAGTTACCATAGGCGTTAACTGCGCACTGTTTTAATATACTACTAAGTACTGAAGTATGTTCTCTTCACTATAGTCTGGGTCAATTTGAAATGTGCCTTAACACAAATTTAGTCAATATAATAAACTTAAACGAGACACAGATTTACAAGATTTGTAAAGCTACATCTGTTTGATGTTTTGTATCCTTTTTTAAACAGTTTCTCTAACCTGGTGACTAAAAAAATCAGATTCTTCTAAGTAATCATGACATTTACATGTCTTTGAGTTGATTGTTGAAGGAAAACTTCAGTTTACATGAATAAGTCAGTAATCTGGTCTCTTTAAGTAGTGTCAAAATACTCAAATCTGATTGGTCAAAAGCTGTTGATTAATTTTCTGTTCCTCTCAGCAGCTCTGAGTTCCGGCTTCAACTTCAAATTCATATAAATCTCCTTGTTCTAAGACGGTATCGTTTCTATAGTAACGACTCATGGACAGGGATGAGCTCCACATAATCTAAGGTTAATCATAAATCTGTTTTAAAAAGCATGTTGTTATTGAATAAAAATTGTTGATATGGTGGGTTTTTCAGTTCACTGTGCAGAGATGTTTATTTAGCATTTATGAAAGGAGTCTGCAGTGCCACTGCTTTGTAACAGGCAGTAGGTTTTCCTCCACAGGAAAGTCTTCAGGACAGCAGTCTTATTAACTTCAAGAGAGAGAAAAACAGGAAGACAGGTGAGGGAATTACTGTTTATAGCTGTTATAACAGAAGTGGTGACAGGAATTATCTCATCTCGTCTCATCTCCCTGACATTCAGCAATGTGAAATGTAACTATAAACAGATAAAAAGTATGACATTTCATTCTTTAATAAATAAAAAATCCATTCAATACAAACCATTCCGAGGTGGTGATGAAGGGAGGATGCTTTTGGCAGTCATTTGTAGGTGTGAAGGACTTTTACTTTAAAGGACCCTCGTAAATGGGTATTATCGAACAGATTGATACTTTCTTCCCAAGTTTCAATGTAGCATTATTACTTTGAATGTAAACTATTGTTGCACAATACTTGAAGTAAGGAATAAAACTCTTGGGGGATTGCTGTTACTCCTCCATCATGAAGACTTTTTTGCCTTGGAAAACAGCTATAGTTCACCTCTGACTGTTAAAAAGTGCTGACACTGGAGACTCCTTCCATAAATGTTAAATAAACAAACTTTGCTTTGGATGTTATTTCGTTCTGTGGCGTCAGTGTGTCCACATACGTGCGTAGTCCACCAGACGCAAGATTGCCTCTATATTTACAGCATTAAGTTGCATCGCATTACCGTGAAGTGCGTTACATTTAAACAAATAAGAGTTTGTCTCAAGAAAATGTGGTGTATGCATCTCAGATCTCATTGGTGTTTCCGCTCTGTCTCTAGGCCGTCTCATCTTCCAGTTTCATCTCGACTGCTGGGATTTTTTGGCCACCATGCGCTTGAGTGTGACAGGTGTGCTGTTGCTATTGGGTTTCTACATGTGTTTATCAGCAGTACATTCATGTTTGATAATCAGTGAAGTGAATTGCGATAATCCCAGCCTTGACACCAGAGAATTTGTAGAGTTGTTCTCTCTTAGCGGTGGTTACACCTCTCTGGATGGCTACACCCTTGTTTTCTATAATGGCAATGGCAATGTGGCATACCGCGTCGTGGACCTGAGCGGGCACAGCACGGACGAGCGAGGATTCTTCCTCATTGGCTCGGCTGAGCTCAAGCCATCACCGGCCATCCAACTTCCACCAAACTCCGTCCAGAACGGCCCTGATGCAATCGCTCTGTACGGACCATCCTGGGTTCCTGTAGCTGAGAATGGGAATGTTTCTGCTATTGGGCTGCTGGATGCCGTAGTTTATACGTCACGCAGGGCAACAGGCACCGCCGATATGTTGTCACGCGTCCTCACACCAGGTTCTTTCCCATATGTTGAGGATGATCAATTTTTAGAGGAAGACGAGTCCATCCAGAGGTGTTGGCTTTCTGATAATTACTACAGCTTCCAAAATGCCGTGCCCACCCCTGGACTGCCCAATATCTGCCCGCCGTCAAACCCCGGACATCTATGGATTAACAGGATCCAGTTGAGTGGAGGGACACTGACTGGACCTGTCGAGATCAGCGTTGGGACAGAAAGAGGGGAGATGACGGTGGTGGTGTATAACGTGCAGACAGACACAGTGAAGACCAGTGTAAGGTTTCAGGCCAGTGAGTCTGGGAATTTCTCGGTAAATTTGGACACAACCGCTTTGTCAGGTAATGTCTAAAAGTATAATATTATCACTCAAATGATGTGTTTCTACTGACTATTGATTATTTGGGTAAGCCATTACTTGGTTTAACCGTTCAGATTTGGACGGCTGGGCATTGGCAGTGTACCAGGGGATGGTCGAAGATTTCCAAAAAGGCAGCCCACTCAAACAACTTCAGCCGTTTGATGCCTTTGTCTGCAGCGGACTTACTAACACACCAAGCACCATTCTCACCGAGACTCTCATACCAGGCAGGAAAGCCTTCAAGCTCGACAGCAGGTAATTTTCCCAGCCAGATCAGGAAACAAATAGTTACATAAAAATAGAGTTCTGATTCGTTTCATGATTTGCAGGTTTTCAGAAGTCGACGCTTATATCACCCGGTGTGGTACGGCTCACTGGGCGAGAGATCCCGGCGTATTTCAGTATCAGATACAGAGACCGAGCGAGTCCAGCCACTGCCGCTGGTATAACACCTGCCCTTACAGCACTGGTATGGTCTCCTCTAGCCTTTGCAGTTTGAACTCTGTGTTTGTTTGTTTTTGCTAACCTTTCTTACACCAGCTGGTAGGGAAGGTCGTCACTGGTGAAAGACGAAGTATTTCCTTAAAGAGTCTTTATTTTTAGCAGCAAGGCATATGATCTGGCATCACAATGGGAAGTCTTGTTGCTTGTATGGCCTTATACCATGATGCTTGATTGTGATTGGTCACAAGGTGTCGATTTTCTACAAGAGCATTAAATGTAACAACGTTGGATAAAAAGTAAAATTTTTGTGATTATCAAAAGAATAAAATGCTTAAGGACATGCTGTTATTGGAAAATAATCAACTTTAGGATAGTAACAGTGCCTTTGCTTTGGTTGGGCCTCATCACACCCCTGATGTGATCGATTATTATCCTATAATAGCACACCCCCAAGTGATTCATTCCTTACATATTACACTAACCAGGTGTTGCCAGAGAAACCATGGCAACTGCCAGTGAAGTTAAGACCAGTATAATGATAGTTAAAATATTTGTTTCTTATTGCAGCTGTCAACACGACAGATGAACCTTTCGAGCCGTGGTCAGGTATCGATGGCGACTTCCTGATCAGCGAGGTGAATGCGGACTCGCCAGGTTCAGCAGAAGATGAGGAGTTTGTGGAACTCTGGCATCCATCCGGCCGCCGGACTTCACTCAGTGGCATCTGGGTGCTGCTGATCAATGGCAACAACGGGAAAATTTACCGTGAAATTGAACTCCACGGACACTACACGGACGATCACGGCTACTTCCTGGTGAGTAGTTTGATTTGTGATGTCTGGCGTCTTTATTGTAAGATGAAGTCTGTGATATTGTCTGTTCTTTCTCATTGTTGTAGATTGGCAGTGAAAAGCTCAAACCACATATTGCCCTACCAGCGAATACCATCCAAAACGGCCCAGATGCCATAGCGATATACCACTCAACGTCTCCGCCTTCCATTGAGGATGTTATTGTTCCCAGGAATGGGCTCCTGGATGGCATGGTGTACCGATCTCGTAGTTCAGACAGAGATTGGACAGATCTCATTAAAGCTCTGACACCAGGGCAGCTTCCCCTGCTGGAAGACACCACCTCACTCCAAGGAGACGAGAGTCTCAGCCGATGTGGACTAAACCGACTCGACCTGAACTCCTTCAGGGTAAGGGTACTTCCTGTTTGAGTCAGTATTTTCTGTACTCTAATACTTTTTAACATGAGCTTGCTACGTCATAAGTGGTCACTTCTCCCCAAGGTAATCTGCTTTTTTGTTTGTTTGTCTGTTTTCAAAAAGGATCACATTCATGCCACATTTCCATGATGACAAAAGGTCTTCATTTCTGATTGGCTGAGCGAAACCAGTGAGCATAAATAAGAATTTTCAGTGAGGTCTATACCTGCGCTTCACTATTGTGCACCTATAGACCTATTAACTGAAAAAGAATTAAAATGAATAACTCAAAGAAATTTCAAAAATCAAGACACTTGTTGTAAATAGGAAAAGTCAATCCTTCTGGATCTTTCTTCAATGAAAAAAGAAGCCAAGAAATCGTTTGTTTGTATGCTATTATGGTAAACAGTTATTTGCATAGTAAATTTTGTTTGCTCCAGTGTGCTAGTTTTCTTGTTAGCTCCCTTAGCCTCATTGCTATATCACTTTGTTCTTTTAGGTCTCCTCTCCCACACCAATGAAAGACAACGATTGCCCTCGTCCCCCTAAAGAACTAGTCATTAATGAAGTAGGCGGAGTCTTACGAGACAGCATCTACGTGGAACTGATTGGTCCACCTTTGGCTCCTTTGCACGGATTGGTCATAGTGCTGTATGAGCTCAGCACTGCAAGACATGTCATTCCGCTAGAAGGAAGTCTAGGAAACGATGGATTCTTCCTAATGGGCAATGAGTCTAGAGCTGGTGAGTTGTTTTCTGCCCCCCCCCCCCCCATGTTGTGTAATTGTTTTCCGTCTTCCATGTGACCCAAGAAAGTCCAGGTTAAAGTTATGAAAAATCTTGGCTTGGTGATCATCATGGCAACATTCCCAGACAGTTATTTTCAGTTACACAGGATAGGATCAGGCTCTTGTTTACTTCAATGAGGAGACCTATAAAATATTTATTACTTATCCAAGGCACTGTACATATATAGTCTAAGCAGTGGCGTGTCTCTACTCACACCGTCTCTGGTTAAATCACGAATCTCAGCCCCACTGTCTCTCTTTCTTGCCGCAGATCAGAATTTGCCTGCCGTGACTTCTCTCGGTGCAGTCTGGTTGTGTTACGGCCTGCCGAGCGTGTGTAGCAGTGAATCGAAAGTTCAGGACCTGCTAGTGCTCTCTAATAATTCAAGTCTGCATCCTTTTCTCCACGGAGTTACGTATCAGGTCGTGCACCCAGGGGCCAGGTGTGTGTTTCTTGTGTAATTTGATTGATTTACACAGCTTTTTTTTTTTTTTTCATCTTGTACTTAC
The DNA here is from genome assembly GCA_028570945.1 of Gogo arcuatus. NCBI lineage: Eukaryota > Metazoa > Chordata > Actinopteri > Siluriformes > Anchariidae > Gogo > Gogo arcuatus. The sequence continues at coordinate 1,966,460 of JAOTRR010000051.1, forward strand.
GTACGTGGTTTGTGTGTGTGTTCAGTTTTGACTCTGTCTCTCGCTGTGCAATGAACCGATCTGCCGTCTGGACCGCCTCCCATCCAACACCACGCCTCCCAAACCTCTGCCCAAGCCACGCCCACTCTGTCCACATGAACCTGTGTCTCCAGGCGGAGTCTGATTCTCACATTAGTATGCTAAAGTCTTTTTTTCCGTCTTTAGAACTAGTGTTTATTATTTAGAAACATCAATCTCTCATTCTTTTGGGTGAGAGAGTATACACACTTGATTATATCTCCTTCTCTCTTAGCATGTACAGCTGAGGGATTTGCAGAGTTGTTGGAGCTTTCCTGTCAGTGTGGAATCTCTGGTGCCCATCTTGCAGGTCACACACACACACACACACACACACACATGCACACACTAACCTGTACATCCTTGCAAAATCCCTTTTTGAAATAGGATAACTGTATCATGATTTGAGCATGTAGTTTTGAAAACAAGTTTTTACTTGTTAACAACACAATTTCTTGAAAAGCTTTCCTTGTTTTTATTCCTGTTAATGTTGTTGTTGTGTGTGTTAGGTGTGAATTTAACCTGCATATCCAAGAGCCTGTATGCAGAAGGTCCTGTATTTGCACTGTCCAGTCACCAGAGGGAGCTTGTGGCCCAGGCACTGCAGAAAACACACACACACTCCTGCAGCGGAGTCGGGGAATGGCTGTACAATAAAGGTACACACACACACCAGAGTTATTCCAGTTAACAAATAATACACCTACATAAAAAATGCCAATAGAAATAGAACTGTAGATTTCAGTTTAAACAAAATGCAATGCAAATTAACTTTTTGTTGGTTTTTGTTTTTATTGTGTTCGAGAAACGTTGCATAAACCTTGTGTTAGTTCAGAAATTTCGGTGTCAGTGAATACAATGAATCCAGTTTTCACATTCAGCCAGATAAAGTACTTTTACTTGGACACTTTTAAAGCTTCGTTAGCTAAGTGGAACTTAGTTCAGTGGAACTGGAATGAAATCTTAACTTCTGGTTGAGATATACGCAAAAGGGAAATATACTTCAGTTCAGTTGAGGAAAGCCTGTAAGTAGAACTATATATAGTAGAAAATGTTAAATTTTCACCATGTGAAGGATTTTCCTAGGCAGCGCACACATATATAAAAATTCTATAGAAAGTTAACTAAAAAGTACATGAAACAGGATATTTTAAATGAAAAACAAAGGTGACTCAATGCCAGTTCAACCAGTGGTAAAGGACTTTTCCAACACTCCGTCTCGGATTTTTCTGATTTTCTCACTATTTGTTAAAACATGCATGAGAACAAAAATTACCAAATTGTTTGAGTCGACTCACTCATTACAAAATGGCAGCCATTTCAAGATTTGACCCGGACGTGCATCGCGACATGACACGCCCCCTTTTGTGGAACAGCTTTCCCTTAATACCTCACAAAGTATACATGCTATAAAGATGAAGCTTGGTATAGTTATGTGATTTATTCATGTAGAATTAGAACCAAATTTGGCATATCTTTAATTATTTCAATGATAAATGGAATGGCTTGCTATTCCCCAAGTGTTTTATTCCTGAAATATAATACGTTCATAAAGTGTGGAATCTAATAATATAGTGAAATACATTGCATACATTTTAAAAAGATACTAAAAATATAGTGCACCTCCATCATGCGAGACAAAAGATTTAGTAAACACACACCACATACTGTATACAGTAATAGGCCATAATTAAGTGCAGCGTTATTAAAACTGAGTGATTGACAGTTTTGTTACCCAATCAGAGTCATCGCTGGGGCTGCAGGTGGGGCTGGTGTTAGCGGTGGTGCTGCTGTGTGCAGCGGGAGGAGCCATCTTCTTCTACTTGTACAAGAAAAAGTAAGCATTCATAAGATGTTCATTTCAACGGATTTAAGAGTTGTTTGTTTTAATATGTTATCCGGAATGATTGACGTGTGTGTGTGTGTGTGTGTGTGTGTGTGTGTGTGTTTCCACAGACGGCCTCAAGACTACTATTCAATGGAGCTGAATGAACATGACTCACCTGTGGATCTCTAGCATTTGTGTGTGTGTGTGTGTGTGTGTGTGTGTGTGCGTGCATTTTTTAAAGGAAGTCTATTTTTATGATTTTTTTTTTAAGAAAATGGTTTACATAATAACACCTTTAATATGTTTTGACGCTCTTTAATAGAATATTCTGTTTACTGTTCCTTCAAATCTATGAACTTAACTTGGTTAGGATATGAAAATGTTTTCATAGACCTGTAATATTCATATCATTTCATACCTACCTTTAAAAAAAAAAAAAAAGACAACCTCTGATGTTGTGTGTAAGGTGTCTCAATAGATGGCTGGTTTTGTTATTTCACGCTTCTGTTTCCCGGCTCCAGGCGTTCGTAGTGTCCACGTAATGCATGTAATATTTCTTGGAAGTTCCACAATATTTAACGTAAAACTACCACCTGATTAAGATATACGATGTTGTTCTTTAATAAATACATTGTTTTTATTGGCAAGTTGTGTTATAAGAGGAATAAAACACTTCAGGATGCGCTGTTGTTGGAAAATAATCAACTTCAGGGGTGGTAACAGTAACTCCGCCTAATAATTGATTATTTTCCTATAACAGCATACCCCCCTAAGTGTTTTTACCATTTTGGAAAACCACTACTGAAGGGTGTTTGCCTTCAATTTAGAATATATAGGGTCATAGAAGTTCGTGGTACAATCTTTGTTTCCTAAAGGTACTCAGGGTTACTGACACCTGTGTGTGCATGAGTGTGTGTGAGTTTACACTGTATTTGGGTCCTACAAATACCTACATGTACCATGATTATTTTTTTTAATGCCAGGATCAGAGGGTTCTATACAACAGCATATTAGGGCCATTGTAGGTTTTTTTAAAAAAAAATACACAGCTGAGGGAGGGGGGAATATTCCAAGGAAAAAAACCTCAGAATTTCTGAAATTAAAGTTGACAATTTAGGAGAAAAATCTGACAGTTTGAGGACAAAACCCCCTAAAATTCCGAGATTAAAAATTTATGAAAGTAAATTTTAAAAAAAATATGAAATTCCAAGATCATGGGTTTTATGAGAAAAAAAAACTTAGAAATTCCGAGATTACAAAGTCACAAATTTACAAGAAAAAACTCAGATATTCTCTGAGATTATAAAGTCACAAATTTACAAGGAAAAAAAACTCAAATTCTGAGATTAAAAATTTCCGAAAGTAAATTAAAATACTTTTTTTTTTTTTTACAAAATTCCAAGATCACAAGTATATGAGAAAAAAAAAACAACTTAAATTCCGAGATTAAAAAGTCACAAATTTATGAGTAAAAAAAAAAACTTGGAAAAATAGTTTATTTGTCAAGGAACCGGATCACTTCAGTTTGCAAGATTGGACCAACTTCATCACACTACAGACACAACAGCTGAGCCGAGAGTTATAGGAAATACAGTCTTTCCTCCTTGATCACACAATATAAAAGAATAAAGCAATGAGATTTTCTCCTACATTTCCCAGAACGCACTGCAGCCAGGAATTCAGGAAGCATGAGAGGTTTCTTTTTTGCAAATTTATGACTTTATAATCTCAGAGAATTTGTTGTTGTTGTTTTTTCTCATAAATTTTCAACTTTAATCTCAGGAATTTTGAGTAGCTTCTCAGAATATTACCCCCTTCCCCCAGCACTTTTTTTCTTTCTTTTTACCTACAATGGCCCTAATATTCCGTCTTACTTCTGTGATTCACAATCATAATATTATTTTTATTTTCCAAATCATTTTTAATCTTCTCTTCCTCTTTAAACAACTCTCACTCACTCACGTGTCTCACTCTGCTCTGTAAGACGTACAAATGTTTGTAATTATTGTTGGTACAAATGGAATCTTTACAGTATGGAAAGGGAATTTCTGAAAACACAATCGTGTTAAATTTAGACATTTGAATATTTGCTGTATTTAGTTGCTGTTTCATCGGATTTTGTCAGTTAATCACGGGAAGAGAGTCGCATGAAGGGAAAGCTAGTTTGTAAATGTTTAGTGTACTGACCAAAATCAACGTGGCCTCTGACTTCAGTCTCATCTTTTGATTCTTCCTTGTATATTATTTTCATGCTTCTGGATGATCTTGATCTTAAGAATTGGAAGCTGTACTTACACTTTTTGAAAAGAGTAAAGAATTACCTGTAAAGGCATTTGTGTTGAGTGTTAAGTACAAGCCTAACTCCAATGCTGTCCTCTTTTTCATGATCATTTTCTTGCTTCTGGTCAGTTGGTGAACAGCGAATACAAACCACACTGAATTCAAGTCAAACGTAACACTGTATTCGCTTCAGATCCGGCAACAACGAAACTGATCCGTTTTATGGATCTGCGCCAGAACGGATTTTGATTCGGCCCAGGTTAACACATTAACGTTGTTAATATTGTTGCATCTAACCCTGAGCTGGTGCAGGTCCAGATATTATTTATAATATCTGGCTCAAATGTGGCACAGACCAGGATCAGATGTGGTTCACAGCCACGTCTTGTGTAATTGTTTAGGAAATTGACAAAAAGTATATTTTTACCAAACAAAGTTATGACACACTTGTCACACTTTTATTTTAAAACCTAGAGGGAGAAATGGCAGCATTTCTGGCTCGGACAGTTCCTCAACCTCAGCTACATCACTCCAGTTCATGATTGGTCTCAACCTGAGATGTGCGCTGGACTGTGTATTTAATCCCGCTCAGCAGTTATTACTTTTGTTTGTAAATGCCCTTGATACTTTCCCATAATACAACCATACAAGTAGCTTAATTTAAACCGACAGACAGCCTGGACCAGGCAGTTACTAAGGATGAGTGAATGAACTCTTTAAATGCATTGCACAAACGTTCCTGTTAATAAACGTTGTCTTTGGTTTTTGGAAATGTGGCGTTTTTATTTGACATTTTTATTACAATTTACCCATTACATACAATTTAAATAAATGAATAAACAAACAAATAAATAATGCAAGAAAAACACGTGTTCAGTCAAATCTTTGCATTTAAGAACGTAATGGATTAGGATTCTAGTGAACTATAGATAATCACTCTTTACATCCGTGGTGAGCAGAAAAGCATCTCAGAACACACATCATGTCAAACCTCGAGGCGGATGGGCTACAAGAGCAGAAGACCACACTGGGTTCCGCTCCTGGCAGCCAAGAACAGGAATGTTTCCGCCTACAGAACTGCCGCTCGCTGGGTGTTTGGCTGTTGTTGTCGTTGTTGTCGTCGTTTTTCACACCATTCTGTGTAAAGTCTTGAGACTGTTAGGTGTGAAAATCCCAGGAGATCAGCAGTTTCTGAAATACTCAAACCAGCCTGCCAAGAAAATCACAGATCACATATATTTTTTTTCCCTCATTTTGAAGTTTGACATAGACATGGACATGAACTGAAGCTCCTGATTTGTACCTGCCTCTTTTTATGCATTGTGCTGTTGCTACATGCTTGTCTGATTGGATAATTGCATGAATCCTCAGGTTGTCGTGTGCTGATTTGAGTGATCCAGATCTGGCTTCAGTCACAAACCTTCTTCAATTCATTTGCACCTCTTTCTTTCTCAGATTTTCTTTAATACAAAAAAAAAGTGACTACAGGATGTTCAAAAATATCATCTGGTGTTGTGTCTCATTCTGCCTGTCTGACCCTCACTCTTTTTCCTGTTCTCTCAGAAGCACTTCCTGCTGCGTGATAGACTTTGCTCATGCACTTTGTTTCACTCCGTCTGTCAAGCGTGGCCGATTTAGTCAAAACTCTACATGACTAAATGTGGTTTGTAACTTTTTCTAAGCATGTGTAAATTAGGTGTTAACAGTATATGTAGAGTTGCTGCATGTGTTTGCATATGAAAGTAGACACGTGTGTGTGTGTGGTCGTGCACAAGGGAAGATGATGCAGGTAAAGGCAATGAACCAGTTACTAAAGTGGAACTGTGTGTGTGTGTGTGTGTGCGTGCGCATGCACGTGATGCAAAGATGCTGCTGTCTTTCTTTCTACATTCTATCTGTGATACAGGAAGACAGCGAGGTGTGACAGGAAGAAAAAAACGAAAGAGGCAGAAAAGACGGGTGTTGTACATATGCACTCCGAAATGCAGAAAGAGCAATAAAACAAACAAACAAAAAAATGATAGCAGAGGAAAGAGTGAATACACACAACTGTACAAGGTGAGAGTTCTACTGCCTTCTTAAAGTACTCCGTGTGTTTGGGTGTGTGCATATTGAAGGGAACTGTGAGGTACTATGAGGTTCTCGTGGTGTCTTGGACCCCTTTGTCTTTTTATTTATTTATTTCAGCCAGGGTTCTTTCTTTCTGTTTTCACATCTTGGACTTTGCCAAAATTTCTAATAACTGATTAAAGATGTCAGGTGTTTCCATTATAATGATTTGATATTCAATAGCAAATTAGAGCATTTGATGAACCATAGATCCTTAAACACACCGAAACACTGAGAAGTACTTAACTAATATTAAGCTAGCAGTCAGTTATACTACGCCCATGTTCGTTCATTCATTCATTCATTTGTAGGTTGTTTTTTTTTTTTTTTACAGCCTTCGCACGAGTTATGATTTTTTTAAAAACTCATAAAAGAATTGTAAACACTAAGATTTTCAGCACTAACATACTTAACTGTATGAAAAGTACGGGTTCAGAGACTTGAGAGAAACTCTGGTTTTCGTCATTCATTTTACAAGTTAACGTTATGAATCTCGCTCTGATATTCATTATGAAGATGGATTTTCTGTGCTGTGACAGTATTTTGAAATTTGCATTCAGACGAGCCACATTATCATTTCGAGTGTAGTTGCTGTTTTAGTCTTTTTTCACCATCTTGACACACCACAGCTTGAGTAGGAGTTCAGCAATAAAAATGGACAAAAATCCACTGGATGAAAGTCAAGAATACTAAACGCAAATATATGATGAAATAACAAATAGAACATTTATAATGTCCTTTTGGAGTAGTTTGCCCAAAGAGGAATCTCTGGGAATCTCTGATGTAAGGAATAAACTAGAAGAGCACTTGGTAGAGTGGATACCTCCGCCAAGCTGCATATTCGGATTTGCGTTGAAAACTAATAAGTTGTTCCTTGGTCCATGACCCACCTTCCCTCAAAATTTCATCAAAATCCGTTCACTACTTTTTGAGTTACATTGGGAACAGACAAACAAACAAACGGAGGCAAAAACATAACATCCTCCAACAAAGTTGGCGGAGGTAAACATGTCAGGGCATGCTGTTATAGGAAAATAATCATCCTGAAGTTCCAAGTGATTTATTCCTTTTATACCACAACAATTTGGCAAATGGTTATTTTTTAATTAAACAATGACAAGTCATTTTTTTTAATCCATTTATAGTTACATCCAATGTTGTGGAACATCATGTTATCACTTACATTATAGCAGCTATATGTTATGGGAGTTAACCAGTCTCTTTTTTTCTTCACTGTATCAACAGTTAAACACATTTCCTAATCAATTTACATGGCCTGTCCACCATACAAGTCCCTGTGTACGTTGTTACAATACATGTTAGAAATTATAACTATTATAGCAAATTATTCAACACCTATGCAAGAATTCAACAGCTATGTGGTATAACATAAATTGCAAAAAAGACTGCTAGCATAAAATAAGCTGATTAACTTAACAGAAATTTTGCTACAATCTTCTTTTTAAACTCTGACGTTTACGTTTTACCGAAATTTTGAAAGAGAATTTCACCAAATCCACAGGATTATCTATGTTGAAAGTCTTGATTTTCATGTCAGAAAAGATGGCCTGATTTAAATTTTGCAAATACAGTATAAAGTTCAGTTTAAACTGTTTTTTATAATGAATATAAAAGAAAAGAAAATAAAGAAGCAGGTGTTTAGTGGGTTACAAAATATTCTCAACTAACAGAAATAGAAGAAGACATTTGGGTTTGAGATGAAAAGATGAATATGAGATGATGGATCAGAATTTCAGATTGCATTTCCTGATATTTGCATCTAGATGTATAAAGGTGTTAAACCACCCAGTTTTTTCTGAGCAAAAGTATTGGAACATATAGTCTTAAAGTAAATGAGAGCCTCAAGCCTGCGACCCACTGACATCACCAAACTGTTGCATTCTTCTTTTGTGATGCTCTTCCAGGCTTGTGCAGCAGCTTCTTTCAGTTGTTTGGGGGGGGTGTTCTCTCTTCAGAAGGTGAAATGCTGCTCAGTTGGGTTATGGTTTTGTCATTGACTTGGTCAATCTAAAACTTTCAACTTTTTCTTCCTGATGAAGTCCTTTGTTGTGTTGCCAGTGTCTTTTGGGTCATTCTCTTGCTGCATGATGAAGTTCCTCCCATTTAGAATGGATGCATTTCTCTGTAAATTGGCAGAATGTTTCTGTAGACTTCTGAATTCATTCTGCTGCTACTATCATGAGATGCATCATCAATAAAGATTAGTGAGCCCGTTCCAGAAGCAGCCACGCAAGCCCAATGACACGACCTCCACCATGCTTGACTGAGGAGCTCGTATGTTTTGGATCATGAGCAGATTCTTTCTTTCTCCACACTTTGGTCTTTCCATCACTTTGGTAGAGGTTAATCTTGGTTCCAGAGTTTTTATAGCTCATCTCTGAATTTATTTGTGAATTCCAATCTGGCCTTCTGATTCTTACTGCTGATAAGTGGTTTGTATCTTGTAGTATGGCCTCTATATTTTTGCTCTTGAAATCATCTTTGAACAGTGGATTGTGATACCTTCACCCCTGCCCTGTCACTGAGTGTTGTTTTGGGGGTCTTTCTTCATAGTTCTCACAATGTTTCTTTAAATATCTGCTGCTGTTTTCCTTGGCCAACCTGTTCCATGTCTGGTTGTTAGAACACCAGTGGTTTCTTTCTTTTTCAGGACATTCTGATTTATTGTGTTGGCTATCAGCTTCAAAATGGCTGGCTTTTCTCCCATAAACAGCTCTCTGGTCTTCATGTTGGTTTATCCATTTTAACAACAAATGCAGTCTTCACAGGCAAAACCTAGGCCTCAAACTAAGAGTAGACATTCAGAGCTATTAGTTATTTAAACAATCAATCTAACAGGGCACACCTGGGTGACAAGAAACATCTGTCAGTCATATAGTCGAATATTTTTGATCACTTGAACAGTGGATTGGTTTAAACAAAAGGTGGTGTGTTCTAAGGTGTTTAACACATCTAGATATAAATCACAGGAAATAAAGCTGAAATTCTAATCTATTGTGTCATATTCATCTTTTGGTCACAAACCCAAATGTCTTCAGTGTATAGCCAAAAAAAAAAAAAAAAGTAGAATCATCCTTGCCATTCTGATACTTTCGGACAGGACTGCATGTGTATAATTAAAAAAAATAATTGTTCAGATCAAAAGGTTGCATCTCCCTTCTTGAGACTGCACAATGTTTTCAAACTATTCTCAGTTGATTTTACCCAATGTATGTAGGTTGTTGCCTTGTAACAGAGGAAAAAAATCCCCATTTCGTTTCATGCAAGATATTTTTGATGTAAGTAAAATTTCCATTTTCCATTCAAAAACTCAGCTCAGCTGTATGTTTTTTGTGAGAAAGGAGTCGGAAATTAAGTAGTGTACATAAATAAATACAGTATGTGAAATGATGTTTTTTGTTGATAGCGTGGTTGTGTGTGTGTGTGTGTTTGTGTGTGTGTGTATATATTATACAGGTCTGGAAAAAATTAAGAGACCACTGTAATTTTTTCTTAAATCAGCATCTCTATGTACGGCAGCCATTTCATTCCAGTGTCTGTGCTG
>JAOTRR010000051.1:2063589-2074267 GCA_028570945.1 Gogo arcuatus
TCGGAGCTACATCACAGACTCGACTCGGAGCTACATCACAGACTCGAGTCGGAGCTACATCACAGACTCGACTCGGAGCTACATCACAGACTCGAGTCAGAGCTACATGACAGACTCGAGTCAGAGCTACATCACAGACTCGACTTGGAGCTATATCACAGACTTCATAGCCATTTCACTGTACCTATAGCTGATGTCCATTTTTCAGGCAAGCAGAGGTCATAAATTAAGGGACCAAGAAACAAGTGAAGGAAATGAGGGGACTAAAGAATAATGAGTTTGAATTAGGCAAGACCTCAAAAAATCACAAGATGAAGGGATTTAGCGTTCCAGTGTTTGGGACAGAAAAATACACAATGGGACATAACAAGACATTGATGTAGGAACAGGTGTGATCACTGATCAGTGTGAATGGAAAGCACAGTATACAAGTGTATGCGTATGTTCTCTGTGTTCAGAGCGAGTAAAAGTGTAACATTTATTGTGCCAAATAAGGCTGGAGAGTGTAGCAGAGTGAGTCACTTTAGTTCCATATGGCCTGTGTGTGTGTGTGTTTATTTTATTCCATCATGAATCATGAATAGCTTTTATCTCATCATTACTTTACACACACAAACACATGGCTAGGTATGTACTTTCCTCACTAATCATCACGCACGTGTGTGTGTTTCAGAACTGGGCCGGGATGAAGTGTCCGTACAAGTTACTGCGGATGATCCTCGCACTGGTTTGCAGTAAGTGTCACTAATTGGCTACAACGTAAGAAGCAGAAGGATTTTATCGGGGATTCTGTAAAATCCAGTGTTTATACAGTGACCACATTCATGTGAAGTGGATTTAGAGAAAAATACCGTCCTGTAAGGATTCTTTGATCGCTTCCAATTTAAGAAAAAAAAGGAAGGTGCTTTATACTTTTTATCCATTTAGAGTGGCATTTAATGTTGAGGAATGCCCATGAAACTAGTGTTTCCTTCTAAAGTACTCATCATTCTGTAACTGCCAGATTCTCAGGCAGGCAGACCTCCAAAGTCAGTGAAGGTGTAAATGCTGCACATATGGAAATCCCATGACTCACACGATCCTCCTATCACGCTGTTCTGTGGCTGCTTCTTTCAGACCGCCTTCTTTCTAAGTTTATGTTTAGTGGCAGCAAATACAGCTTTAGATGTGTGTGCTAATTATAACCACAGAAAACTGCCCACCATCACTGTGCCCTTGAACGTTTTTTTTAACCCCTATATGCTCCAGTGGAGCGGCAGGATTTCCCCCTTCTCCAGTTTCTTTGACCCCAGAGTGTTGGATCAGTGCAGATTCTGTGGTTAAATGTTACTTTTGGTTCATTTTTCTAAGTTTTTTCTTAGAAATTTCGCTTGGCACCCGTGACTCGCTACTCGCTCCTAATAACCATGATAACTTCTGACCCTCTCAGCAGATTAATATAATGATCAGTATTGCTGCTTACTGAAAGATTATAATGGGTTGTTAGTAATGTTATGGGAATAATTGCATACTTCAGTAGCTTATCATTAGCTCTTACAATACGCCTGCAATGTGCAGCCTCCATAATCAGCTCTCTTCCCCTCCTGTTCTTCTCTCTCTCTCTCTCCTTACCTTACAATAACCTGGTTGCACAAGTGTGCACACCCCTTAACTAATACTATCTTAAAACACATTTTGCTTGTAATACATCACTCAATCTTTTTGGGGAAGAGTCTCCCAACGTAGAACATCTTGATTTGGCAATTTTATTCCACACTTCCTTGCAGAAAAATGCTCAAGATCTATCAAATTGCAAGGGAATGTCCTGTGCACAGCGCTCTGCAGGTCAGTCCATAGGTTTTCACTAGGATTTGGATCTGGGCTCTGACTCAGCCATTCCAAAACCTTGCTCTTCTTCTTCTGAAACCATTTCTTCGTTCACTGGGTCGTTAATATGTTGGAAGGTGAAATATTTCAGCTGTCTAACAGAGTCCTGCAGGTCTTGTGCCAAAATAGTTCAGTATATGGAGCTATCTATGAATCCATCTATCTTGACTAGAACCCCACTTCCAGCTGAACAGAAGCAACCCCATAGCATGACGCTGCCACCACCATGCTTCACCATGGGTATGGTGTTCTCTAGGTGATATGCACCTGTCTTGTTTTTGCGCCAAACATATATTTTATGTCTCATTTTTCAAGTCACATATCTTGGTCTCATCACTGAGATTCCGTACACGCTCTTTCCAAACTTTTGCCGACTTTTGTGGCTTCAGTAGTCAATTGAAACCAAGGAGATGCAACCAGGATATTGTAAATTTTTTCTTTGTATTCTTTTCCCCCAAAAACATTCCTGTCTGACATGATTGATCATGGTTTCATTTTTACACTTTTTAGGCTTTTATATCCACTGTATATATCTTTGGTATTATGGTAGCAGTGAACCTTGATGTCTTTGGGTTATATCCGATGGGATCATCACATGCTATTCCTACAACAATCCAGCAGACGAAATCAGCAGGAAAAGCAGGACAGCACCAAGGCAGTGCAGCTTTTCCGAGGAGGAGACGAGAGCCTTTCTTAGTTCAGTTTTAGAAAACAAAGCATCTGTATTTGATAGCACACTGTGGCATAATCAAAGCACTATTTCTTGTATTTTTACATGATCGGTCAGGTTAATTTCTGTCTTTGGATGTAATTATGGACAAAAGAAGAATAAAAACCTGGACAGTGTGAATCAGTGGTCCGTAGATTGTGTCTGTTCTGTTTGTATAACCCACTACTGTATTTGGCAATAAGGCAAACATATATGCATTAATTTCAGGGAACCTTATACGACAGTGCTGATTGGTCATGTTGATATTTAACAAAGAAAAATGTCATTGTTGATGTGGTGTTTTCTGTTTAACCAAGAAGGAGATGTTAATTGAACATTTATAGACGGAGTCTCCAATGCCAACGTTTTGTATCAGTCAAAGGGAAAGCTGTAACGTTTCCACCATGGGAAAGTCTTCAGGCCAAACGGTTCCACTTTCTCAGTAACATAAGCTGTGTTTGTTCTGTGTTACTACTTTCACAAGAAATAAAAAGTGAGACTGGTGAGGGAACAACTGTTTATAGTTGTAATGAACTATTCATGCGGACATCTTGTCCACAAAATACATAATCGCATTTATCAAAATGTGCAAAAGGTTAATTTGAAGAACAAAACCTGCCAGCAGCAAATCTTGCAAATATGTTTGCACCCCAATTTCATGTTATTGCTACCACCATGGCCATAAAGTTGATGGAAGCTTAGCTAATGGTCCTCTCATTTTTTTCAGGAAACCCGGGGCTTTCATTATATCTCTAATATCCATTACTTCATTCAAGAGATGTGTGTACACCTCACTGACTGTATGAATAATCGAGGAATTTGCTTTAACTCCATTGTAACTAATAACTAATAAATTCCATTTCTCACTTTTTTGCTGTAGTGAGTTCAGAGGTGGGCCGAGCCGTGTGGCTGCGCTTCTCGCCGCCATTGCCCTCGTCAGGGCCGCAACCGAGCTTCATGGCCCACCTGTCAGGTGCCGTGGTGGGTATCAGCATGGGCCTGCTTATCCTGCGCAGCTACGAGGAGTCGTTGCACAAGCAGTGCTCATGGTGGGTCCTCGTCTTCTCCTTCGTCACCTTCCTACTCTTCGCCATCTTCTGGAACATCTTCGCTTACGAGCTGCTGGGAGTCCAGATTCCGTCTCCGCCCTGATGATATGCCCCCGACTGTTTCCTCACTCTGGCTGCGGATGGCCACACAACCTTCAGAAACTGGATTTATTGACGGCCTCACTCCCCTATTTGTTACAGTCCCACCCCCTTTTGACCAATAGTGGACGGATGGTCCACACAGGAAGTTTGGAAATTCTTACAGTGGTTTTCTTTCAGGACCTTTCCTAATGTATTACTACTTAGACTCTTTATTTACACACTCTCACTTGACCAATTCTAAAGCCAGGATGGGAAGATATGAATGAACTTAATCACTTCGGTTTATTTTTGCTCAATTTTCATCACCAGGCATCTAAATACAGTATGTCTTTCTCTTCTTTCAGTTCAAAATTATATTCAGTGGTTTTTAATTTTATCATTTCAAAATGGTGCACTATTATTTTTTATTGCTGTTACACTGTCTGCAATTCAGTGTCTTTGGGAAGCTGAATGGAAATACATTCAACATCCACACTAATACGTTTTAGTTTTAAAACAGCATTTTAAAATGAAAACGATCTCCGTCCAAACGAGCGTTTTAGCTCCATATCAGAAATAATTTCCGTCCATACTAACACGCCTGAAAATGCATATCACATGACTGTTCACGTACGCTGGGTATGCGTGTGCTGGTATAAACAGCTGATGCCATTTGTTTTCTTTAGGAAAAGGGTCACGTGATAGGATAGGAGTGTGACGAATCAGCGAAGGATACGTCGTGACTGAAGAGACCCAATCAGGAAGTGAACATGGGTGTCTGCATCATCGTTTCCAAACGTCTCCGTTTTCGCCCGTCTACACTAAAACACTACCTCGGAGTTTTCAATCTAAAACGGGGCAGGGAGCGTTTCCAAAAGTCTCTGGTTTTGGGGCTCGAAAACTTTGGAGTAGTGTGGACACCAGGCATAAATGTAGCAAAAGTGATGCATTTTAAGACTAAAATGCATTAGTGTGGACGTAGCCACAATTTCAAAAAGTTTCTGATCTTACACTCACACACATACACACACACTCCATCTAAAGCCCAGCCTTTCTTGTGCAGCTCTTGCCCTTTAACATCCTTCACACTTCATGAGGTCAGAGGGTAAAGTCCTTGATGTCAGACTTTGTGAGTCACCTGGTAACTGTTGTCTTGGTTACTGTCAGCCAATTGCTATGGTAGCCATTATCAAGGTGTCTTCTCATTGTGGAATCATTGGTTAAGGCAACTGATGGCAAGTATTTCGTACAATTCAGAGCAATTGTAAAAAACCTATGAATGAAATAGTAAGTAAAAAATATGACCCCTGAAGTTATCATTTTTCATACAAGCCAGCTGCAATCGTGTGAACGTTTTGCCGAAACAACATTCTGCCTTCAAAAACACTGAGGTGAAGTCCCAGACGCTAGAGTTTGCTAGTAACTACCTTTGAGAAAACATAAAAGTATACATTGTATAGTTAACAAAAATACCTCAACACAAAGAAGGGTCCCTAAAAATGAAAATAACATACAGCTGTTGCAGCTAGCTAATAGTCTGCTAGCTCATAGTTGACTAGCGTGATAGAACTCTAGCTACGTAAATCAACACCCTCAGCTAAAGCCTGACAGAACACAGTGTCTGTAAACACTGAGCTAACTTTACACTTGAATTTACTACACAATCATTCCAATTTTACATTTGCTAACCTCACTCACTGCTTGTAGCCTGCATACACTCATTATGGGTAGTACACAATTGTTTGTGTTACTAGTGAGAAAAACTTTGTAACAGCCAGAAAGCTTGGTAAAATGGATTCTGTGTTCTTGCATTTGAGATTTGTTTTTTGTTTTTTTAATGGCTGATGTTATAGTAGAATGCTAGCGTTTGGGGCAGACCCTACATGGGCATTTTTCACTCTGTGGTTGCCAGATATCAGATAATCACATCCGTGTGAGGATTTCTGAAGGCCTTACACTACAAAGTACTCAATTCTGTAGTGCCAAGTTACCATTCGCTAAGCTGCTAATGTCAAATTGTATATTCAACAATATTAAATATCTTTATTTTTGTTTACGTTCCTAACTTCGCTGTGGGGGGGTTGTGGGGTTGTTATATGAGACTGGAGCGGGATGGGGAAGGTTGGGTGGGATGTGGACCTTTTTGAAAAGCACGACAACGTTACAGGTGTGTGTTGTGAACTTTCGTGCCATAAGTTGTATATTTCTATTTGTACCTCTATTTATTCCAGTCATCGTTCTGTGCTTTCGGCTTCTGTACGTTGAGCTGTGTGATGATGATGCGAGATGTGCTTTAAAACAATGCAGCACTTCAAACACACATTACAGTCAAGTGCTTGTAGACTACAAAAAGATCAATTGCAATGAACATTGGTAGACCTGGCTTTGTTCCAATAAAATGACTTAAATCCTCTTCACTATTCTCTCCCAAGCCAAGATGAAATGCTGGAGAGTGATTTGGGAAAACTCTATAGTGAGCACAAACCTGCAGTCCTTATTCTCTTAATGCATGCATGATTAACTAATCTATGTTGTCAGGGAATACCACTCTTGATTTAAGGGAGGATCATTCTTGATGTTAGGGAGAGCCACTTTTGATTTAAGGAAGGACCATCATTGGTGTTGGATACGGCCATCGTTGATGTCATCTAGGATCACCACTGATATCAAGGAGGATCAACGCTAATGTCAGCTAGGAACACCTTTGACGTTAGGGAGGTACATTCTTGATGTCTGGCAAGACCACTCTTGATGCCAGGGAAGACTGTTCTTGATGTCAGGGAAAACTGTTCTTGATGTCTGGGAAGACCACTCTTGATGTTAGAGAGGACCACCATTGATGCCAGGGAAGACCACTCTAAGACTGTTCTTGATGTCAGGGAAGACCACTCTTGATGTTAGAGAGGACCACCATTGGTGTCAGGGAAGACCACTCTTGATGCCAGGGAAGACTGTTCTTGATGTCAGGGAAGACTGTTCTTGATGTCAGGGAGACCATTCTTGATGTCTGGGAAGACCACTCTTGATGTTAGAGAGGACCACCATTGATGCCAGGGAAGACCACTCTAAGACTGTTCTTGATGTCAGGGAAGACCACTCTTGATGTTAGAGAGGACCACCATTGGTGTCAGGGAAGACCACTCTTGATGCCAGGGAAGACTGTTCTTGATGTCTGGGAAGACCACTCTTGATGTTAGAGAGGACCACCATTGGTATCAGGGAAGACCACTCTTGATGTCAGGAAGGACTACCCTTGATGCCATGGAAGACTGTTCTTGATGTCAGGGAGACTATTCTAGATGTCTGGGAAGACCACTCTTGATGTTAGAGAGGACCACCATTGATGTCAGAGAGGACCATTCTTCATGTCAGAGAGGACCACCCTTGATGCCAGGGAAGACTGTTCTTGATGTCAGGGAGGACCACCCTTGATGCCAGGGAAGACTGTTCTTGATGTCAGGGAGGACCATTCTTGATGTCTGGGAAGACCACTCTTGATGTTAGAGAGGACCACCATTGATGTAAGGGAGGACCATTCTTGATGTCTGGGTGGACCACCGTTGATGCCAGGGAAGACTGTTCTTGATGTCAGAGAAGAACACCGTTGATGTCAGTGAGGACCACTATGGAATTATAGTAGACCATGATAATAACAAATGCTATTTCCTAAAGCAGCACACATGATGTTTAATCTTGTGTTAACTTATACTGTGATATTTGGTCATATGTTTATGTCACCATGATTTTTTTCTACCCATAAAAAAAGATTAGCATTTAGCTGTCAGGTGGGAATTTCTCCTTAGTCATAGTCCATCTAGACAAGTCTGACCCCAAGTTGGTCTCAATTTCAGCATGCAATTGGCTCAATATTCATTGCAATTGATCTCCTGTTTATCAAAGCCCTGGAGACACCAAAAACGAGGTTTCTATCCAATCCGTTGATCTGCTTATTGCCAGAGGTAGAGTGTGAAGTTGGAACACTGTCTGGCTGTGAATTTATCGTAGGGCACTGTGTGGAGAGTTAGGAGGTAAAAGGATCATGAATCTTCATTAGAGAGCACGAAAGGCCCATAAGGAAGATTTAACTGAAAGATTGGGAAATGAGAGATGAGGAAGAAGTAAGAAGTAGGAAGATGATTAACAGCAAGAAGGTGAGGAAGAAGATGAAACCATTTTCAGAAGGTGGAAAATACTATAAAACAGTATTTTTTTTTAAATGTGTTAATTGTTCCTGATAGAATCCAGAGAGAATAGCACATCAGACTGTTATATAGTGGAGCTGTTCCTTATTTCTTAAGGAAAGGTGTGTAAGTGTCTGTTTTGGCATCTGTTAGAGGCTGTGAAGTACCATCAGTCTGACCCTGTGTTCCAGTACTGGTTTAACTCCCACTTGTTATCTTCACTTTGCAATTTTTTTTAAAACTTGGTTGAGAGGTGTTAGACATCAGCAATGGGAAGTCCTAGGAAAAAGGATACAAGAGGCTAAATAAAGTTGGGCTCAGGGCTGCGTTCCAGTCTAATTTTTATCATGCCCTTGTTGACTTTCCCAGGTAATTCTTTCTTAGGAAAACCCATGCTCATCATAATGGGTAATATACAGTACAGTAATATTTTAGCTGAGTTAGTGCAAATGAAGTTTGTTAGATGAGCCTTTTCAGGCAGCATGGCTGTAGAAGTCAGGAGTAGAACCCAGAAGGCATTGAAATCTGATTTCCTTTAAAAAAAAAAAAAAAAGTCAGACAGTGTTATTTCTAAATGTAAGCAGGGTCAATAAAATATATAAGATATCCAAAGCAGGGGCAACATTATTAGAAGTAACAGTGAAACCTAGAACCTTCAAGGATTTCTCAGTTTATCCCACTGGGTAAACCCTCAAAATTTCTATGTAGAACCATACAACAGGATTTCCCTGTCAGAGAGAACCCATTTAGAACACCAAGAACCCTTATAATATACAAGGAGGAACCCTGGAGGAATCCTTTTTTCTAAGAGTTTACTCCCTCCATACATTAGTTTGATATTCGTTCTGATTAGAATTCATGCTAGGAAGTAAAATGAAGAAAAACTAAAATTAGATGGTGTTTGGTTCACAAAAATACTGCAACACAAGCGAGAGTTAGTAAAAATCAAAATGCCATAACTAGCAACTAGCTAATAATCTGATAGCTCACAGGCTAACTAGTAAGATAGATGCCTGACAGAATGCTGACTCGAAACAAACATGACCTGTAACTATGTAACCAGAGCTAGCTTTACACTTTATTATATAATCATTCAATCAATCATTGTTACATTTACAGTGTGACTTTTGAGAAACATTTGTGAAATGTAGCTACTTTATTTTCTAATCTAGATAGGAGGCAGGCTAACTAGCACACAGGCTTGTTAGCAAGCTGATATCACTGTTTTAAAGTAAACAGCATCAACCGCATTGCTGCCAAAGTCGAGTGTGTGTTGTAGGTTGTATTTTTGTAGCGTAAAACTAAATGTAGCTAACAGTTAGTTGAAAGCTATCTTACTCAAATTTTCCCTGAAATATATCTCACCATAAACATATCTGCCCCAATATTTATAAACATGAACAAAACTTCACTATGTACATTCTTAAGAAAATAAAGGCTCCTCAAGGGTTCTATGTGGAACTAACACATCGGCTAGTTAGCAAGCTTCAACACTAGCCTGTATTTCAAGTCATGAGTGGAAGTCAACAAGGGTGTATATTGGCACTTATTTCTTCTTCACTAGTGCAGGTGTGTCTGTTATCTCCTGTGGAATTCTGGGATGTAACAAAAAAAAACAGGCCTCTATTTTATCTGGAAGCTTCGTCTACATCAAACTATAGCCAATAACTGCCATTTATTCTGAGAGCCAGTCCTCCAAATTGAACTGATGCCGTTGGCGCTGCTGAAGTTGTTGATTACAAAGATGCATGTTGCTATGAGCTCATCACTCTGCTCCTCTTTGTGCTGCCATCTTACCTGTAGTCCATACGCCAATTTGTAGTCCAAACACAAACTTCCAAATGGTGCCAAGAAACGATGACTCGTTTCAATGAAAAAAAATAATAATAAGCAGTTTACAGACTGAAGCTTTGAAACAAAAAAAATGTATTGCTAAGCGTCTATTTTATTCCAGTGGGATCAAAGATGAAAAGAGATGTATATATATATGTAGTTTATATGAAATTCATTCTGAGTTTCATGATGTACTTTTTAAATGTCTAAAGCTGAGACATTTTCTATTGCTGTTTATTCGGTTCATTTTTTTTCTTCCTTTGTACCATTTTTCATTGTATCTGCTTTCATTTTCCAGCTGTGAGGAATAAAGAACCAAGCTGTGACTCTGAATGTGTGTGCTGAGGAGATGACAGACATACAGTGAACACACACACTGGCCTCCCTTATGGAGAGTGTTGGGCCAAAAATGCTAATTTATCCCTTATTTATCAACCAGCCAAGACATGTGTAGTGTTTGTGTCTTTACTTTTACACTTATGCTACAAGGGGAACAGAGTCAACAGTTAATAAAAGGATATTTTACTCATATTTTTCCCTAAATATATGCCTAACCATAATTATCTGGTCTTAGCTGGTTTAGCTAATCTCTCAAACTGGTCTAGCTGATGTTAAGCTGGTCAAGTTTGTTGTCCAGTTTGCCTCCCAATCTGACAGGGGTTAGTTGGTCTTCTAGAGTGACCAGGTAGAAGAAGTCAGACTTGTTAGGACCGGTCTGAGCAGCTAGAACCAACCCAACCAGCTAAAACCAGCCTGAAAGCATCCAAAACCCCTAAAACCATCAAACCAAGCCAGACTGACCAGCTAGAACTAACCTGACCAGTTGGAACCAACTTGAGCAGTTGGAACCATCCTGCCCAAGCAGGCTGGTTAGTCTGACCATCCAGAACCAGCTAAAACTAGCCTACAAATCTTCAAAACCCATCTAAAATCATCAAACCCAACTAGCCAGACCAGCT
>JAOTRR010000051.1:2083917-2095151 GCA_028570945.1 Gogo arcuatus
ATATATATATATATATATATATATATGATTGTATGAACTTCATTTCTGTAGTAACAGTTTACACGGGGATGTGTATTAAAGACTCGTGTAGGTGTTGATATGGTGAAATCTTCTGTGGGCAGTCACAGTAAAGCTGAATCTGCAAGTACAGACCAGGTCTTCTCTTTGTCTGGTTTCTCAGCAAAGTGCCAAGCTGTGTTTTTTATTGTCTTATTAACTTCAAGAGAGAGAAATATAGAGAGGCTGGTGAGGGAAGGACTATTTACAGATATAATAACTAGCCCACCTTTCAGACGTTTAAACATTAAATGTAACTATAACTAGATAAAAAGTATGACGTGTCATTCTTTTACTGTGGTATGACAGGAATAAATCATTTTGTGATGTGCTGGTTCTAAGAGTAATTCCCGCTTCATGTCGTCATTGATTATTTTCGCAGAACAGCACACCCTGTCATGGTTTATTTTTTTACATATGTCATGTCTTGTGTCTCCTCAGCACATGCTGGTGTGATATTTTGTAAGAGGATGCGAGGATGGCCGCAGCAAGACAGTGTGCCACGTGACGTCCCACGTGGTTTAATGGTACACTTGCATTGCACAAAATTCCAGTTCAGATACACGACCAAGTGGGTGTTGTTTTAAGTGTAGATTATTTCAGTTCTGAGCTACAGACTTGAAGACTGTTCAAATCTCAGAACTACTGGAAGCCACTGTTGTGCCCTTCAACAAATCCGTTAACCATCAGATTCTTACTTCTGTGCTTAGGATTGGATTCTGCTTCACTCGTAAGTCTTTAGAGAAATCCATCTTATATCAGATGAGTAAATGTAATTGTAGTTATTTAAATAATCACTATTGTTGATGTGAGCAGTGCCATCACCACACGAGATCTATGGACTCGTTTTCCCGGAATGCCCATGTGCTGACGTGAAGAAGAAGAAGAAAAAGACGAATCTTAATACAGGAACGTAGCTGCGGCTTTTAGTCTGAAACGTGAGTGTGTAACAGTGACTGTCCCTGATTCGCACACCCACAACACACAGGGGTGCAAAATGTTTTTCACGTATTGCTTTATTCAACACACTTTAATAAAACTCTTTCTGCTCTAATGCACCTGATCCAGTTATTCAGTATATGACCCTGACCCCTTCCTTAAACCTGCCCAAGCAAATGTCCAAAACCTGCATTATTGAAAGAATAGTTCCAAAATGGCCTGCTACTGGTCAGACGTTGAACTGCAATACTAGATCTTCCCTATAGCAGAATCTCTGTGTATCACTTCAGGCACTCTTTATGTTCTCTCTCTCTCTCTCTCTCTCTCTCTCTCTCTCAGGCTGAGATGGAGAAGATGGCTTCCGTCGGCACCATCAGTGGCCGAACCATGTTCTGCCTGCTGGATGCTCCAGCCAACGCTATCAGCGTGTGCCGGGATGCCACGCAGGTTTTTCTACACTTTTTTCTGTATTTTTACTATCACAACTGTTTCGCCTGCCTCCGAACACAATGCTTAGAGACACATCTTGAGTTGTGTATGTTTTAAGAACTGTATCTTACACCGTCACATGTGAAGTGAGGACAGGTTGCCAAATCCTACCAAATAGACTCACCCTTTTTTCAGATTAAATCTGATTTTCTTCAGTAGTAATAAATATTTACTACTTCGCTAAGTCATAGCCACTCCCCCAACATTGGTACTGACAGGCACAGAGGCCACGCCTCCAACATTGGGACTGACAGGCATAGAGATCACGCGTCCAACATTGTGACTGACGGACACAGGCCACGCCTTCAACATTGGGACTGACGGGCACAGAGGCCACGCCTCCAACATTGTGACTGACGGACACAGAGGCCACGCCTTCAACATTGGGACTGACGGACACAGAGACCACGCCTCCAACATTGTGACTGACGGACACAGAGGCCACGCCTCCAACATTGTGACTGACGGACACAGAGGCCACGCCTCCAACATTGGGACCGACGGACACAGAGGCCACGCCTCCAACATTAGGACTGACGGACATAGAGGCCACGCCTCAAATATGGTTGATGATTTTCCTTGAACTTACATTAACCCAAAAACTCATTTTCTAAATAAATTTCTAAATAATAAATACTAGAAATAAATATTTCCTTGGACTTCATCAATAGAGAGACTCTGGGATCCATTCAGCAATCGCAGCTAAAATGTTTGCCGGAAAAAATCTGTAAAATAAACAGAGTAAGTGATGTACAGGATGTAGTAGAGCGCTGAGCCATGCTTTCCTTCTCACAGGTGGTGGTGGCCGGGCGCAACATCTTCAAGATCTTTGCCCTTGAAGAGGAAGGCTTCGTGGAGCGGCTGAACCTGCGCGTGGGCCGCAAGCCGTCACTGAACTTCAGCTGCGCTGATGTCATGTGGCACCAGGCTGATGACAGCCTCCTGGCTACAGCGGCTACCAACGGTGCAGTGGTGACCTGGAACCTGTCGCGGCCGTGCCGTAACAAGCAGGAGCACCTCTTCGCCGAGCACAAACGCACCGTCAACAAGGTGTGCTTCCACCCCAGCGAGGCGCACATGCTGCTCTCCGGTTCCCAGGACGGCTTCATGAAGTACTTTGACCTGCGCAAGAAGGAGAGCGTCAGCACCTTCTCCGGTATACAAACAATACAAGGATAGACAGATAGATGGATAGATAGTTAAAGGTTTACATTCATATGGACAAAAATCAGAATGATTTTAAAAAATTTGCCTTTCCGTGTCTGATTGTGACGAGTATGATAACTTCAGTGTATGATGACTTTCTGCTGCACCTACAGTATGTTAACACTAATTAATTGTGTGTGTATCCAGGTCAGTCGGAGAGCGTTCGAGATGTGCAGTTCAGCACAAAGGACTTTTTCACCTTTGCAGCGTCATTTGAGAACGGGAACGTGCAGCTGTGGGACATCCGCAGACCTGACCGTTATGAGAGGATGTTCACTGCACACACCGGCCCCGTGTTCTGCTGTGACTGGCACCCTGAGGACAGGTAGGTTTGATGACAAAAATCCTTGGCTATAAACATTTTTAGTCATATTAACATTTTTATCATGTTTTGTTAGTAATTCTGAAAAGCTACATGATTTAAGGTTTGAACAGTCAGTGCAGTAGGCATCAAGAAACGAACAAATTTGCAACCTGAGTGCAGCGGGGGCTGTGATTGAACAGCGATTGCATTTCAGTGTAGCACAATTACAATGCACTGATGAAAATGATTTAAAATTAGCTTCTGATTTAAAATTAGCATTAAATTCGTTAAAATCCCTTGCTAATTGTTCCTAATCGGAGCGATACAGGCCACTTGTACCTCTTTAGTTTTTCATCGAGCGACATAAAAACAATTAAGCTTGGCATCTGGCATGGAATCTTCTCCATAATGTGCAAACTGGTATCAGTGTAGCCCATAGTAACAGCACTTGATGCTTTCTGCTTGCCATGAATGCCCTGCTGTTGATGTTGCCTGGGAAACACCACTGCTAATCATTGTGATCTAACCCGTATATATACTTCTAATCCAGTGGAAATTTGGAATTACTGTTGCATTTAACTGTAATCAAATTATAGTTAAGGATATTGCTTGAATCTCTCCTTAAATTCGTATTAATAATGTTATTAAAGCCGTAATTTATTGTAAATGTCTCTCTCACTCTCCAGAGGATGGCTGGCAACAGGTGGGCGTGACAAGATGGTGAAAGTGTGGGATATGACGACCAACCGCGCCAAAGAGATCTACTGCGTACAGACCATCGCCTCGGTGGCGCGGGTCAAGTGGCGGCCAGAGCGTCGCTGGCACCTGGCTACGTGCTCCATGATGGTGGACCACAACATTTACGTGTGGGACGTACGTCGGCCCTACATCCCGTTCGCCACCTTCGAGGAGCACAAGGACGTTGCCACAGGCATCGTGTGGCGCAACCAGCATGACCCCGATGTGCTGCTCTCTGGCTCCAAAGACAGCACCCTGTACCAGCACATGTTTAATGACGCTAGTCGCCCAGAGGTGCGCGCCAATCCAGAGGGCCTAAGCTTTAGTTTGTTCGGAGACCTAGCCTTCGCCGCCAAAGAGAGCCTGATGGCGGCCGAGGCTGGGCGCAAGCCGTGTCCGGGCGGAGACCGCCGCTACCCTATCTTCTTCTTCAAGAAGCATGATGTAATGGAGCGCTTTGCACAGGTCTCCAGTGTGCTCAGTGTTTTTGAGTGTGACCCGGACAGTAGCACCAGGATGGACTGGTTCATCGCGACGGCGCGCAGATACCAGCTGAGCGGGAGACCCTTCGCTGAGCTCTGCGACCACAACGCCAAGGTTGCCAAGGAGCTCAACAGACCTCAGGTGTGTCAGCTTGTGTATAGTCCCTAACATCATCCGACAGGACTGTATTGTGTGTTAATACTTATGTGCATGTTTAGGTGTCAACCACATGGACCATGCTACGGATTATGTATTCAGACCCAGGTCACCCAACACCACCGGCCAATCACAACATAAGTAAACTGGGTAACATGCCCCTCATGAACAGGTACGGGGCATGGTGGACTTGTGCGGGTCAACGACCATGTATAATTCTTGTGTTGAAAGCTCTGATTTTTGTAAAAAGTAATTTTCGGTTGTAGTTTCAGTTTGAAGGATATGAGTGCTGCTCTGAATGAGAGAAACAAAGAGAATAGACAGGACAACCTGCACAGCCTGCACAACTTGGAGACAAGCCTCAACAATGATGGTGAGACACACACGCACACAAATAATATGCACCCAAAACCATAAACTGCACATAGTTGAGGACTGACAGCAGCATTAAAAATGGGGAAAAAGCCACTCTGAACAACTTGTATATTAAACTTTATACGGTATAACAAACATGTGAGCATCAATGGCATCCAAGATTTATTTTATAATGACATTCTCTCTCACTTCTTTTTAGTTAAAACTCCTTTCATTGATGGTGGTCTACTTTCACACGGGTTAACAGCTTCCTACAACATGAACAATACTGTTTGACTACCTGCTGATAGTGAGACTTGCGTAGCCCTTGCTTCATCTCTACCTAAAGAGAGTGATGCAGCAGCGCGTTAGTGGCACGCAACCATTTCTCACAGGAATAAAGAATATAATGCTCCAACCAACAAAACACCAGAACCACAAAATATTTCAGCATAAATTGATGTACAGTGGTTTGATGTAACAGTTGCTACTTAGGCAATAATTGTTTGCCTTGTCTATGAGAAACATCATCCCTAAAGCTTCCTGAAGGCACGATATTTGGTTAAAAGAACTTCTATATCGTGTACACTTTCTTTCTAGAGAACGAAGAGACGGAAGGCAGTGATGGTCAGGCCGAGTATCTGTTTGGAGAGGCTGAGTTGGACGACGATGACCTGTACAGCATGGAGCATGACAATCAGGCAGGTCAGACCTGCAAACACAAGCACACTTGATAAATGATATATAGCCATGGCACGCTCAAATCATTCCATCTGGCTTTCGTATTGATGGTGATAGACCTACCATAGACGAGTGTGAGATGTGATCACCAGGGACTTGCTTTATGCAATATTTCAATTTCCAGTTTCTGAATTCAAATACATTTTTGGTTCAGACTCCTGATTTCACATTTAAATTTTTTTATTTCTGGGGTTAAATTACTTAGGCATTCATTTATTCATTTATTCATTCATTCTAGTAAGGATTACTGGTTGTCTCCTCACTTCCTCTGCAGCAGAGGAGGCGGAGTTTTCTCTCCCCCAGGAGGCGTTCCCACTACGGCATGAGATCGTGGAACATGCGACAGCACCCGAGCTGCTGGCCGAGAAAGCCGAGTCCCCTCAGGCGAGTGGCGGCGAGACGGAGACCGTGTGCCTGACGCCCATGGAGTCGTTCAGCCTGATCTCGGTGTCACAGCTGCTCTTCCAGCCACGCCTGCTGCCTGGCTTCTTCAACGCCATCGTCAAGGACACGCTGGCTTACTACGCTGAGCAGGGTGACGTGCAGATGGCCGTCTCTGCGCTCATTGTGCTCGGCGAACGAATCCGCAAGGAAATCGACGAGCTCACGCAGGTCAGGAGAGCGGCATGTACTTTTTACTTTCGTTTATTTAATATTAATACTTATAGGGCAAATTAGTTCATTCACCCAACTACTAGATGTGTAATCACAGTGTGTTGATCTGTGTGTGTCTCACAGGAACACTGGTACATGTCCTACATCGACCTGCTGCAGAGGTTCGAGTTGTGGAATGTCAGCAACGAGGTGGTCAAACTGAGCACGTGCAGTGCCATCACATGTCTGAACCAGGCGTCCACTACACTGCACATCAACTGCAGCAACTGCAAACGACCCATGAGCAACAAGGGCTGGATCTGTGACAGGTACACTCTTGCCACACGCACAAATAATATGACGCATGAAAGATATACACTTTATTAGGAACCCATGTACATCTGGCTACAGTAATTCAAACTACCACTTTTTACAACCGTGGTGAGCAGGAAAGCATCTCAGACACACACTCGGATCAATACAACATGATTTAGAGCCGTTTCGATGTCATTTGAAGTATTTAGCTTTGAGTAGGTGAGAAGCCACTCCTCGTTTACTGGGACAGACAGCTTCAGAGGCCACGCCTCTTCAAATGCTTGCTTTTACAAGCCCAAGCCCTCGATCACTCAAAGCTTAGGGTGCCATTTCTGGCCACGCCTCCTTAACTGATAAACTCTATTTCTGTTTTCCACTCTGTTCTCTTGTGTGTGTGTGTAGGTGCCACCAGTGTGCAAGTGTGTGTGCAGTGTGTCACCATGTCGTGAAGGGTCTGTTTGTGTGGTGTCAGGGCTGCAGCCACGGCGGCCATTTGGAGCACGTGATGGAGTGGCTCAAGAGCTCCAACCACTGTCCTGCCGGGTGTGGACACCTGTGTGAATATGCCTGACACACACACAATAGTACATTTTAGAATGTCAGTGTGTACCTGAATGAAAGTGCTGCTACAGACAATGAATAACACACACACACACACACACACACACACATACACACACACACACACACCAGCCACAAAATGTATTTCTGTAAGATTCCCTTCTCCTACAAATACACTCTTGTCCTACTTTAAAATGCTGCTTTGTCAGTTACAAATCTGAGGGGGAAAAAGTTGTAAATATTTTTTACACAAACTGCAGCAATACAGTGTGATCCTTCTCTTTCCATATTGTTATGAATATTCATTCTACATATAATGGCCCTTATTGACTCCTAAAACAAGTGGTGATTGAGCACAATTTATGACTCAGCATCAGCTGTGGAGAAACAAAGTCCCACCCACTCGTCCTTTATTTATATGTGATACTTATGCAAGACACTGTAGGCATAATATTTTGCCTCATTTGCTCCTATAATTAATTTATAATTCTTATTATTTTTTGTAATTGGGTACAATGCTAAGCAGGTATTTACATATTTAGAAAGTACTATCAAAATCGTACAGTAATTATAGCACATTCATCACTTCATTGTATACACCTTAAAGAAAAAAATAGCAAAGACACATCACAAGACACAAATTTTTATTGTTTGATTCATGTAATGGAATCTTTTCAGATAAGGATTGATGATCGGCAAACATTAAAACACATTCAAAGCAAACAATTCCTGACTAAGCGTTTGATCTATCCTTGGGAGATTGAGTCTGGTTCCTGATTATACTGAGAGTCCAAGAGAGAATAATTGGCCCCGATCTCTCTGGTAGCTTGTGTATACAGAAGAGGGCAGTTAGCATTCTTCTCAAAACGCAGTCATCTGCCCTGTAACATGTCAGGCCTGAAACATATGATTACAGTAATGGCGATTGCATTGTCTTTGTGTTGTATAACGACACCATTCTTAGGTCTAACGTTCAAGATGACCTACAAACTGCAGCAAAAAACAAACATTTTCAGTGATGAAGGGCTTTTACACTTTGCCAGCAATAACAAGAAGCCAAAAAAATCCATGCCATGATAATTTTTATGATTGTTGATGGAAAAAAATGACTAAATGAACAATCACACCTGGCCTCATTGATCAATCATTTAGAAAATGTGTGTGCTTTTGTAGGCCGAACTGAACTAGAAGTTTTGATAAAGCTGATTTTCTTTGTATTCATGTGCATATGTTGATAAATGCCAATCACGTGTAAATAACCATGTGTGTTTTGTGGCATATTTACTTTTAGTGACGCCCACAAAACTCCATAAAAGGCAAAAGTCACAAAGAGCTAAAAAAAAACAACAACAACTAAATGGTGAAAGAGCACCTTAAGTACAGCGTGTGCTAAATCTTCCAGTAATGCAGCTTGGCCACTGCAGCAAAACCACACACATTTTTTTGTCCAAACTGAACGGCTAGTATCATCTGTCCTTGTGAAAGTTCGAAGAACAGTTCATGAATAAACTTCCAGCTTGATAAATAAACACAATCAACACAAAGGAATCTTCCAAAAGTCACACTTTATATAATCACAGACATGATTGATTTCATGATCATTGCGCTGGTTTTGAAAAATGTGCAGGTTTAGAAATGTAAAAATAGCTCAATCAGCAATGAACATTAGCGCTAGCCCTGCCCCCAGGGACCATATTGTCCTTTTGTAAACCTACAGATGGAGACTGTGGTACTGGATCAGTGATTTGCAAAGTGTCGCTTCAAGTTTTTGCTGCCAGATCTGGTGCTTTATGTTGGAGAAAGGGCTCAGCAGGGTGTGCTGTACCATCTGCAAGCGAATAAGGGGAAGGGAGAAGGTCTGTCTCTCACGTCCAGCCTTTTTTAACTGCTGAATAAATTGGGTTCTGTTAGAGTTTTAAACAGCTGACTCAAAGAAGGGACACTTTCTGTACCAGATCCCTTCACTGCAACACACAGAGCTTGTGTAATGTTACAAATTTCATTGAAACAAGTTAGAATGCAATTTTGGAAATCTTGCAGAGCTCAGAGTATGTTTCTGGCCTCAGACTCAACCAGACTGGTGGGATCAATTCTACAGTACAAAAGTGGTGCCAACATTAATTGTTTAGCCATAGCAGATACAATTTTGATACAAAACTACACTTTTCTGCTTGTTCAGCTAAAGCCAATTCACTGAAGGGGAAAGGACACAGGACAAGAAAGACACGTATGCAGCTGCTTTCACTTTGCATTGATTTGTCAGTTTGCAAACCTTGGCCTTGTGAGCCAACAGGGGAACAATTTTGCATTTGTGGTGGGTAAAATGCTTAATAAAATTAAGTATGTCTCATAGAGCCTACTGTAGGGGGAATATATGGGTGTGATAGTCAGCTATCTGGATACTTACTATATATACACACATACATACATACATACGTGTTGTATGTTCAATTATATCACACATTTTAACACTCAACTGGTTGCTTAGAAATCCAAGATGAATGAATACGTCTTATCATTATCATATCACGTTGCATAGCATAGCATGGAGCCGTCTTGTCCGTCGATACTAGTAGTTTTGTGATAAAATTCTGTGGGGTTTTTTTTTTTTTTTTTTTTTCTGCCTGCTTGGAATTTCTTGTTAGAAATGTCGGCACCTCTGGTACTGTGACATAAAACGGAAACAAACAACTATATCAAAATCACAGAGTTAAATACTATCATTTTAATTTTACAGCTTATCATTTCCTGGAAAATAGTAAAAACTACTAATGACTCGTCCTACACTCGGGCGTGTACTAAATGTATGTCAATTAAATAGGAAATATCATGGCCCTCGCCTACACTTTATATATTCTCAGAGGTTTGATTTGTAGTACAGCATTGCGTAGTGTTGTGGGATTGAGTTCAGTCTTCTGTCATGTGCGAGGAAATGTTTTAGTTTCTCATTCTTCCCACGTTTAGAGATTGATTGTCTTCATCTTTATTTCCGTGATGCGCCTTCTGGTCTCACAGGTCTGACTGGAGCACAGATGTGGGAGGAGCTTCGGCTGCTCACCTGCTTGTCGATTTACTGCCTTGCGTACATTTTTGCAGCTTTATCCAATGTTCTTTCTCTGACTGATCATTTTGCAACAACTTTCTCTCTCTCTCTCTCTCTCTCTCTCTCTCACCAGCTCAGGCAGTTGGGCGTGTTCATGTGTTCAGGATGGTATGTTCACCCTTCGTCAGTGAAACTCTGCAGTTGCTGTTGGAGGGGAAAAAAAACAAAAAAAAACAACAAAAACAAATCGATGTATTTGGAGTTGTTCAGGAAAAATCTATAATATGTACACACGTTTCATCTGTCTGGGTGTAAACCAGTATCTACAGTATACATCTACATTTGCAGATGTGTGTGTGTGTGTGTCTCACATGCAGGTGCTAGGATTCTCCCTGCCAGCTGTTGGAGCTTTTCTCTGGAGCACAGAGATGCTGTAGACTCTGGCAGAGCGATTTGAGGCTGTCAGCTAAACACACACACACACACACACACACACATACATCAGAGAGGAGTTTATGCATAAAAAATAACGTCTACTTTTAATACTATATTACACTATTTCTTTATTTATTCAGTTTTAAAGATGTGGTTCATCTATAACCCATGCATTACAGTAAAACACTTATTTATACCTAGTTTCTCTTCACATAACTCCATTTTAGAGAGCATCTCAGAGTACACGGCAGCATCATCTAGAGTGGGGAGGGAAAGAGAAGGATAAATATATAAAGGCTATAAAGGATTTAAATGATCATCTCCAACCTAATGCTATTTATAGTTTATTCTTACAAGTACCGACTAGCTACATATGACTAGCTATTTATCTATTAATTTTTTTACGTAACTAAAGGTGAAAGCGCATTGAAAGATAAATCTATAATTCTGGCATATGTGAAGGCGTATTTAACCTGCTAAATGACTGATCGCAATCATTCCGTTAGTTAGATAGAACACCAAGTCATCAACATGTCATTAATTCATTCAATAGAACACGATACAGGATTAAGGTTGAGTTCATGGTCTAGGATGTTCAACAACCATAAACTGGACCATGCAAATGAAGTGAAAGCAAAAATAGGGGCATGATGATACTCTAGTAGAAGTGTTATTACTAATTTACAGCCTCCTTTGCGTCATTAGGTAAGTGTAATCAGGTGCTAGTTCGAGAAGGGTTTATTAATGGATTAAAAGTGCTATATATGTACAGCTCTGGAAAAAATTAAGAGACCACTTCAATTTTTTCTTAAATCAGCA
>JAOTRR010000051.1:2130105-2141569 GCA_028570945.1 Gogo arcuatus
AGTAAAAGTACAAAAGTACAGGCTCTGAAATGTACTCAAAGTAAAAAGTAGCCCTCTGAAGGACATTACTGGCTGTTTCTGTGCAAAGCCAACTGAACCTCACATAATATAACTGAATTGAATTGGGGGGGGTCAGTGTTTTCACACAGAAGGAGGCAAACCCACGCTTTCTTAAATTAGTTATTAAATAATACTATATATAAGGTGGTTCGATGTAAATATTTAATTGCCAAGTACTTAAGTACAAGTACTGACAAATAAATAATCCACTTGCACGTGCAATCAATTGACTAGCAGTTAGCTATGTACAGCATGCTAAGTGACAACCCGGCTGAATATAACGGTAAATTATAAGCTATAAATTATTATAGCTATCCTAAACTTAATAGGCTCCTTACATGCAGGCTAATAACTTATTTGAAGAGTTTGAACAGCATGCATCACAGACAGCTAAAGAATTAGGTATTTAAATCGAACAATTTGGTATGTTTACACACAAACATTTAAAAGTTCAAGGAAAACCCGTTTGCCTCACTTTGCTGAATCTGAACGCAGCTCATGTTGCTTCAGAGTCAGGGTTGCCAGATTTGGCTTAATCAGTGACATCTTTTCTGGTGGTTATTGTTCCATCCATTTAGGCTGAAATCAGTCTTGATGTTGGGACGACACGCAATGATGCAAAATAAAAAAAAATAAAAAATCAATAATTCACCTCAAATGCATTAAACTAAAGTAACAAGCCTGATTTGAAAATGTAAGGAGTAGAAAGTACGGATATTTGTGTTCAAATGTAGGGAGTGAGAGTAAAGTACAGATACCTGAAAACTCTACTTAAGTACAGTAACGAAGTATTTGTCTGAGAGGTTGGTTACAAAGCCAAGCTGAACAATAAGGGTTGACCTTTTTACCCCTTTTACACCGAGTGGCCAACCAGGCTTATACCCATGTTGATTTGTGTTTGAAATGGTAAACCCGCGTTGTCTGACCACCCAGGTCGCTAACAGCTAGGGTGGGACTAATGAATCTCATTTGCAAACAGAGGTGCACAGTGCTTTTAGTGCTTTGTTCTGCAGGCACTTAAAACTCAACACACACACACAGGAGACTCTCGAGTGCAACCTTACAAACTTTACTGTAGTTTATTTTCGAGCGCATTAAACAAGACACAAAAAAAAGCTGCACACGCTGTGTTTCTCTCTACTAAAGTTACTCAGCACGTGCACGTAATACTTTATTTCAGCTGCAGCGTTCTCGCCTAGAACTCATGCACGTGCTGAGTAACTTTAGTAGAGAAAAAAAAACAGCGTGTGCAGCTTTTTTTAGTCTTGTTTAATGCATGCATTATTGTCTGTTTTCGTGCATTATTATTAATATTACTACTCTCTCGCCGAATGGGTAGAAACAGAGCACAGCGGCTACTGAGTTTCTCCCCATTCGGCGACATGTTTATTAAATTAAAGCGTGCATGAGCACCAGCTCACACCGTTTCGCATGCACGCACGCACGCACGCACGCAAACGGATGCGAGCAGTGAACACACATGCGCGCACACACGCACTTACCATCCGTGAGCACTGATCTGCAGGAAAATGAAATAAAGGTGCACAGACGATGCAGCCAAGAGTAAGGAAAGAGTGTGTGAGATATCCACCCATTTCCAGCCTGCGAGTTTATTGTTATGCAGTTGTCATTGTTTGTCATGTTGACTCACTTGGTTTGAATTGACAAAAGAAGGGTTGAACATTGGTCAAATAACCCTGGTCATTCGTTTGAAAAAGACATTTGAAACACAAATCAGTGTGAGTATACAGTGGCAATAAAAAGTAAGTGAACCCTTTGGAATTACCTGCATTTATGTATAAATGTATCTTAGATGAAGATCAAACCATATTTTAAGATACAATAATGAACAAACACAATCTGTTTTAGTTGGTTCTGACAACCCCATTGTGGACACCAAATACTGCTTCTACTTTTATTTAAAAGGTTTCAAATTTAAGAAAATCACAGGTTTTACTACTAGTAACTAGTATTTTGTGTGTGTGTGTGTGTGTGTGTGTAATATGTACGTGTGTGTCTGTGTATATATATGTATGTGTATATATATATATATATATATGTGTGTGTGTGTGTGTGTGCATTCTCCTTTTTCATAACTATCTTTATAACAGGTATGTGTTTTTTTGTTTTCAGCTAAAAACTATGGGGGATGCAAACTTTTGCTCTGAACTGAATAATAAGTACCATGAAGTTGGATGACTTTTTTTTTCCTTTTTCTTTTCTTTTCTTTTTTCTTTTTTTTTTTTCTCCCCTGTGTGTATGTAGATGCCATGACAAGACACTTGGCAGTGGAATGGGGTCCCAGTGGCGTGAGGGTGAACACTGTGGCACCAGGTCCAATCTCTGGCACTGAGGGTTACCGTAGACTTGGTACGAATTTGTGCACGTGTGAGAATCTGTTATTTGTGTTGACATCATGGGACTCAGGAATATCGTGGACCGTCACTTCCTGGGTTAAGGGGCATCCACTGTAAAGTAGGCAGCAGAAAAGAATTAACAGGACGATTTTGTCTCTCTCCGTTTTGCTCTCTCATTCTGGTTCAGGTGGCTCCCATGCGGAGAGTGCAGGAATTTTCCGGACTATTCCGCTTCAGAGGGCGGGAAATAAAACGGAAATGGCGCACACTGTTCTTTTCCTGGCGAGCCGCGCAGCATCATACGTCACCGGTGCCACGGTGGTGGCGGACGGAGGGGCGTGGCTTACCTCGGCCAATGACGTGCAGCGCCTGCTGGGTATACACTCCTCTCACTCTGCTAAACTCTGAGAGGCAGCACTGCACACAGGTGTGTGTTTGGGGACGGGAAAGAAGTCCCATATGTAATATAAGGAAATAAATATACATACACATATATTTCAAATGATTTAAAGTGGAGTGTATATATAATTTCAGTGCACATCACGTATATGCGTATGTGTATTTATCTTCCATATGGGGCTCTGGTGTTATGCTCCTGTTCGCTAAGCAGGCTATTAGGGATGTAGCATATAGAGCTCTAATCACACATTTTGATCCTGGTAGAATAATCATTGATCTGGTGAAAGGAGATGTTTATTTAACATTCATGGAAGGAGTCTCCAGTGTCAGTGCTTTGCAACAGAAAGTTTTCTGACATGGGGAAAGTCTTCAGGATTTTGTGCTTTGCATTTTTTCAGTAACAAGACAAGCTGGTGTTTTTTTTTGTTGTCTTATTAACTTCAGGAGAGAAAAAAAAGAGAGGATGGTGAGGGAATGACTTTTTCTTCTATTTAATGAAACCTAATACAGCACAAAAGGAGTATAAGACCTCATAATTGGTGCTCAGTAGAAGTAATGGTTGTCGAGTTAACATTGCTTGGGATAGAATATGTCACTGTTCATAGACATTTCTGGCACATAGTGATCATGGTGCATTATGGGTAGTATATACATTCCTTTTGCCAAGACTACTCAGTGGGTAAGATGATGTTAGAATAGTTAAAAACACAGAGCAATAGACTATAGAAGATTTGAAATGTCAGTTTTGACCTTTTCTCTTAAAATGCAGATCCCTCGTTGTCCTGTATGTTACTGTGTGATATTATTAGTGTGCCTTTGTAGTGTTTAATTGTAAGCAACTATGAGCACTTAATGAATTTGACTAATTCATTTCATTGACTGGTTACATGCTTGGTGTGGTGCTGCTCTTCTCTTTGCTCTTCACTGACCACAAAACACACATGCTTTACTGACTGCGCACCCTCCCCCAAACACACACACACACACACTTCAGAATGATTGTATTGATTTTCATTGTTCAAATCTGGAAAAATCAGGCATGTACACACATTGTTGTTAATTTTATAAGCTGTCATTCGGTTAGGTTTTGAAATTACTCACATCTGTGCATTCCTCCATGAGCTGCATTGTTACATTTTGATCCGTTGAAGTAAATTAGAGCTTGTTCTAAATAATATATTTTAATTAACTGAAGAAATGGGCAAAATTTTGGAAAATTTGAATTGTTTGATTCTGACAATAAGAACACAGGACACGCCTCCTTTACTGGGACTGATCAACACAGTGGCCATGCTTCCTTTACTGGGACTGATAGGCACAGAGCCCATGCTTTCATCTTTACTGGGACTGATGGGTACGAAGCCATGCCTCCTCCTTTACTGGAACTGATAAACACAGTGGCCACACCTACTTTACTGGAACTGGTGAACAGTGGCCACGCCTCCTTTACTGGGACTGACAGGCACAGAGCCCATGCTTTCTTCTTTACTGGGACTGATGGGTACGAAGCCATGCCTCCTCCTTTACTGGGACTGATAAACACAGTGGCCACGCCTACTTTACTGGGACTGGTGAACAGTGGCCACGCTTCCTTTACTGGGACTGACAGGTACAAAGCCATGCCTCCTCCTTTACTGGGACTGATGAACGCAGTGGCCACGCCTCCTTTACTGGGACTGATAAACACAGTGTCCACGCCTACTTTACTGAAGCTGATAGGCACAGAGGCCACGCCTCCTTTATTGGTTCTGATAAACATTATAGCCACGCCTTCTTTACTGAAACTGACAGGCACAGAAGCCACACCTTATTCTTTACTGGGACTGATAGGCACACAGGCCATGCCTCCCTCTAGTGCTGGCAGTCATTTTTTTTTTCCCCTCTGTAATTGCTCTTGTTTTTTCTGATGTTGCTTTTTTAGATCTTTGGTCACAAGACAAAAGGAAAGACAAATAAACCGGATCTGGGAGGAATGGAGACAAAAACAGTCATCATTGATTCTGATCATTAAAATATGTTAAATAATGAGAGAGACTGCAAATGTCCAGCCATTTTCATCAATACATACTGCATGGTAGGTATGATGCTGGTCTGTGAAAAAATCCTGTACCTGATGTCCCTTTTGGAGATGTATAGTCTGTATGCAAGATAATTATTATTAATGACTGGAGATGTGAAATAAGGTTTCCTGGGTTCCTCAAAGGTTCTTTGTTTTAGGACACCTTTCTAAAGGGGTTTTCAGAGGGGATCTCTCCACATTAAACATTTAAGATTTCCTCTAGAACAGGGGTTCTCAAACATTCTTACAGTCAGTCAGCCCTATAAGTGTTAAAAATCATGGACCCCATCAATACAGATTTAATTGACAGACACTTAAAAAATAGACACATTTAAATATGAACAATTACATTCACTGGAACCTGATGATGATTATTATTATTATTATTTCTTCTTCTTTACTTTCCACCCACCCATTTTTAATAAAGTTGTTAGATTGCAGGTAATGGCAGGTTGTGTTTTACACCACTGTAACAAAATTAGAAAACTAATGTAAATATAATTTCTCTATTCTAGCTCTACATACATGTTTTCCATAATAAAACTTGTATGATCTTCCTACTTGGTGTCTTGTTTGTCTGTACTATGTTAGTGTAGCCACTAGAGGGCGCAAAGTGTGTTTACAAATTTATAAATTAGTAAAGGAAAAACATACCAAAAAAGGTGATTTTAATTATTGTACTATTGTGTGTTACTCTATAAAACATTCATTCCATGTCTGATCTGGAATCTAATCTGAAACCATTCTGCACGTTTTAACCACAAAATAGCCAGGATATTTTTACTTCCAGCAAATTGCGCTCTGTTTCGGCATCAGGAAGCCGCTGGTCCGGACAGAAGGTTGGGGGTCCAGGGTCACTTTGTTGCCATGACAACAACTGATCCTGGTTAGGATCCGGAACCTATCCTGAAAACTCTGTGTGTGAGGTCGGAATACACCCTGAATGGGATTCTGGTCCATTGCAAGGCATCATGTGTACACACTTTTTCACACCTAGGGCCAGTTCCAGAGTAGCCAGTCCACCTCCTGCTGTAATGTTTTTGCGAGGAAACTGAAGAACCCTGATGAAACTCCACGCAGAAAGGAACCCAAGCTCAGGATCAAACCGCACACCCTGGATCTGTCTGCGAGGTGGCATCGCTATCTATGCTACCACCATGCTGCATGGTACCTTTCACCTGGAAATGTACACATAGAGTACCTTTAAAAAAAAAATTAAGGTACTCTAAACATAATTAGATTTGAGCAAAACATAAAGCTTTAAAGGTACAATAGGCGCCTTTCGAGATAAGACAAATACGAAAGGTAGAAATGGGGTATCGCCCCGTTGCCAAGGAACGGTACCTTGGAAGTGTCCCCTGAATAACTGATCTACCCCTTTAAAAGAAATGTATGATGGGGGTCGAATCCCGAACAGCTCCGTTTGTGGACATGTGAAACACTCTGTAAGTGTGTAGGCACCACTAGTGCACACCTGATGAAGTGCACTCACTCATAGAGGCAGTAGGGAGGGATTTGGGATTCAGCCCGTGGTCTGGTTCACTATCATGGAAGGATGAAGGAGGGAGGGATGGAATGTGAGAAATATGATCATCCTCTGATATTGTTGCATTCAATCCAATATTCCGGGCATTTTGAGGCGAGAAAGCAACAGCAGTGCGGTTAAAGAGATGCTGATTACAAAATGATGCTCGTGTCGGCGGCGCCTTGCGGTTGGTACCGGCGGACTGCGACGGCCGGTTCTGCGCATGCGCGAGTGTCGTGTCCGCCTTCGCCTGTGTGTGTATTGCGACCTGTGTGTTAGTGCTGCTGATGCGAGTTGCTATCAATCCTTAGTGGAAAACGACAGGACTGTTTTTTTTTAAAAAAAAAGAAAATATATATATATATATACATGTTTCCCTTGCGGATATGGACGCACATAGACCTTTTTAAGGATTTGTCTGGAAACATTGTGGAATTTCTGACGAAAAGGGTTTTAATATCCGAATGAAGGAATAACGGGATTTTTGTTCGACATTTAAAACAAGCTAACCGGAGCTAACACCAGCACAGGTGGATTATTCCGCGCGCGCTTCTCCTCACACATCTGGCCTTGAGGAAAATAAACATCTGCCGACTCATTATTATTATCAAAGAAAACAAACAGACGACTTATATTTTTGTTTGTTAAGGGGACACTAAATTCTCCGAGGGTCCGTGTTTCCAGTGTTTTCCTTCTCGTTTTGCTTCTCAGGCAGGATGCTGTTAGCTGTAGCCTCCTCAGCTAACCGGCTAGCCTTCACAGCGTTAGCACTTTAAATCCCCAAATCTCGCTAATTTACAGATTTGTGGTTTACACAAAGCTGCAGATAAGCGCATAAATCCGGCTAATGTTTCATATTAATGCATAGTATGAGCTATTATAGAGTAGAAGTCGAAAGAAGGAGTGATTTTAGGCCAGTTGATTGAAGCTAGAAGCTATTGTAAGTGGGAATGAGCTGTAATGTCATGGTGGTTCGACAATTGACTATTGAGGCACATAAATAGTGTGAAAAATCATATTACTTGAGTCTTAACATGCCATTCAAACCTATTAACAGCAACTTTATCTCATCTTTTTTTCTCCTAGGTGGTTTTAGCCAACTGTGAGAACAAGCAGCTATAGGATGTGCAGGAACTTGTAGTATTACATGGTTGTAACAGTTATGTAATTCATTATTTCCAGTTAAATCTGAACAGATATTAAAGAGACTACACTTCATGTAGTCTAGACCACTGACATGTTCTTTTACATTCTTACACAATCTTACATTTCTTTTATTAACTGATGTTCAACAGTTTTTTTTGTTACGGTACCTTTCACTCGGGCGATAACTAACCACAGGTAAACACTAAACATGCTCCTAAAATACAGGTCTTTCATTTCAATTCTACATCACATTAAAATAACAAGGTACCACAGTTCTATTTATTCTAAAACAGGTAGGCCTATGTAATCCTGTTTTATAATTTTCAGACTGTATCGTGGATCAAGGCACTTTAATAAATCTAGAATTTAAAAAAAAAAAAAAAAAGGTTAGCTGTAGATTGTGTGTAAACACACAACGTTGCCAAAAACCCTTCTGCTTTTCATCTGGAACAGGATTTCATAAATTAGCTCGAGCTAAAACATGGTGATACTGTAGTGAAACAAACACAGTCGTTATCTTGAAGTTAGACTGAGGCAGTTAATTATTTATCCTCAAGTACACAGCTGCGCATGGATCTCAGCAACATTATTGCTGTTGGTACTTTGGCTAAAAGTGGACGTGAATTAACTTGGAATTCCAAACGTTATTGCTCGGTGGAGTTTTAATAAAGGGAGATACCTCCTGGAGTGTTTCAACATTACAGAAGAGGAACGGCGCTCCTAAATGGAGCAGGTTCTCTCCAGCCCGCGAGGTCATTCCGACTGGGAATCTGACCAGAATTCTCTTGGATTTCTCCTTTTGGATAACGACGAGGTCGCTGCTGACAGCGGCCATGAAAATCCAGAGAGGCATCAGAGGCGAGAGCCTGGTATTGTCTCTCTAAGCTTTGATGAGATATTTCAGGACAGCTCTTTGAATCTAGATGAATTATTTCGGGCATCTCGGTATACTGGATTAGATCAGGTGTATCCATGGGAGCGTAGTTCGGACTGTGTCAGTCCGTCATGGGATAAACAGCAGTCTCTGCCACAGAAACTGGCTGAAGGGGACTGCTGTGAAATGCCACACGATGTGGTCACAGCAGATCTCATCAGTTTTAATTCCAGTGCACCCAGTCCCACACACACATGCACATCTGTGCAGGCTGTGGACATTTTGCAACCCATCGGAATGGTCGACACGGATTGCCCTTTAGATGGCCTCATAGGCCAGCTTCCCCTGGATCCTGTGCTGGACCAGACACTCTCTCAAATCCAGCCTGCTCAGAGGACTAGTGTAGTTAAGGAAAGTCAAGACTCATATTGGACAAAAGATTTGACCTCTTCAGGAACTACACCTGAGAAAGTGACAGACCTCTTGTGTGCAAATTTGCAGGATCTTATTGAGGAAAGCTCAAGTAGGACTGCATCCTATAATTTTGAGACTTCACTTGAGGGTTTGGTCCCTTTGCCTTTCATCTCCGATTTGTCTTCTTCACCCCCCTGTTCTGTTTCCCACCCTGACGCCTCAGATGAACTCTCACCAAAGTTGTTTTTGGAGTCACCTGTTCAGCCATGTGATGGCAGTCATGCAATCCTCTTCCAGACAGTTGAGACTACAATTGCAGGATTGTCTTCAGAACAGGAGCTTGATATACCTTCAATTAGTAATATGATATGTGACGACACATCTGAGGTCCAGTCCAGGCCACCATCACCTGTGGGTCCATTATCATCGAGTAAACCATCTGTACAAGAAAGAACATTAGCTGAATCAGATTCAGAGGCCAAACCTGGGACACCACCTGAGTCAGTAGCGACTGATGGCCCAGTTGAGAGTGGCTCTCTGGGCCTAACTGATGAATGTCCATGTGATGATGAGACAACGGTAGGCATGGAGAGAGACATCCCACTTAATGACCCTGTAGTACAGGAACTAAAATATGATTTCGCTCAAGCAGTTCTGTTGTTGTCACCTACTTTCAAATCTGAGCAAACGGCTCCAGTGGAGTCCACATCAACCTCTCCGGTCTCACTTTCTCCTCAGGCTGACTTCTTGCCAGAGTACAGTAACGATGTGCCTTGTGTGAATACACATGGTTCTGAGTTTGACACTGCATCTGAAACATCATGTGACTTGAACGAAAACTCAAACCTGTCTGTAATATGTGACTCTCATTCTGATGACCTCCATAACCCAAAACCACTTGCCTCTGAGAAAGAAATTATTGTTGATACCTTTCCTGCCTTGGAGAAAGAACTGCCTCTCATTTCTCCTTCAATTTGTCTTACCCTTGAGGCAAATGCAGAGACTGACACAATCTTACATGACTCTGAATCTCAAACACACACTTCATCAGAAATAGAAAGTAAACGTAATCCTTCAGAGAGCGCTAACTTGCCTGAGGACACAGGCAAAGAACAGACAATCAACATGCCCAATGTGGACATATTAGACAAAGTCACGCATGCACTTGCTGCTGTGGATACACACCACCTTTTGCACATTCAGGGGGTGGCATCTGTTCGCACATCAGTGAATGGTACAACTCAACACTGCCAGGATCCGAATGGCTGTACAGCTGAGATGAACCAGCAACCAAACACACAGGACGAATTGGAGAACCTCTGCTTTGGTGCACATAACTATACACGTGAAAAATGTGCAACTCCAAAGGACATTCACGTAACATCTGATGATCTTCAGGACCCACACACACTGACTGAATCATCTAATGGCAGTGTGAATACACACACACCCGACTCAACACCTGCTTCTAAAGAAGACAAACCTTCATGTGCAATGTTACCTGTCCCAGGAAGCCAAAAAGCTGAAGTTGTGTGTGTGCAAGAGGGGGAAAGGGAAGACAGGGGTAGTGAACTGGATGATGTAACCCATGCCTCTGAGAGAGTTCCTGGCCCTTTAGACTCCGCCCTCCTCTCAGGGACAGATAGTCCACTCAGCCAAGTGGGCATGGCCATGGAGCAGGAAAGGGGAGAGGCTACATCAAGACTCAGTCGGTCAGCTGATCTGAGGATAGATGGGGAAACTGATCTACCTGACCAACTTACACAAGCAGACTTATCTCAGGTAGCAGAGCCACAGGCAAACTCGCTCAGAAATGAGTCTCCCAGCGGAGTTTGTCCACTAGAAGAAACATGTCCGCCTCTGATGGAGGACGTTGTTGCTCCTGACGGTCCCAACAATGCCGAAATGACTCTGGAGTTATGTGTGAACTCGGATATGATCCAGGATGGGAATGTAGGTGCCAGTGCTCTTCCAGCAGCCATTTCCCAGGATGAGGAACTATCGGCCCTGCAGGCAGTTTTTCAAGCTCTCGATCAGGATGGAGATGGATTTGTCCGCATCGAGGAGTTTATGGAATTCGCCACGGCGTATGGAGTGGAACAGGTGATGTAACTTACTTTGTTTATAAACGTTTACACACGTGAGCTTTGGTCATAACCAGTGTTATTGTCTACCACTGTAGGTTTTGTCCTGTTTGGTTTAATTGGTGTGTTTGTATATTTAGATAAGCTAAAAGGGCTTTTGAGTTAACAGATTTGAAAAAGCTGCAAGGGTAATTGTGTGGTTGTCTTAAACAAACACACAAAGTAAAGAGGTCAGAACAAAATGCTTCACACACCCACACGCACTATCTGATGTTTTAAATTTTATGCTAGTCACACAAGGATAGTACTGGTGTGGTTAACTGATTTCCAGCCCTTTTACCCTTTTCACATGTGCGATTTCCATACAGAGAGGTTTGTGTTTTTCCTCTGGTCACAATACACCCAGTGAAACTTGAGTTCAGCGACACCTAAGAAGAGCTAATGTATTATTCACACCCTTAAAGAATTAAATCGTCAGTTCTTTCCCTGGTTCTCTCTCTCTCTCTCTCTGTCTCTCTCTCTCTCTCTCTCTCTCTCTCTCTCTCT
>JAOTRR010000051.1:2230542-2252516 GCA_028570945.1 Gogo arcuatus
TACATATACATATACATATATATATATCTTGT
Source organism: Gogo arcuatus (assembly GCA_028570945.1). Lineage (NCBI taxonomy): Eukaryota > Metazoa > Chordata > Actinopteri > Siluriformes > Anchariidae > Gogo > Gogo arcuatus. The sequence continues at coordinate 2,230,575 of JAOTRR010000051.1, forward strand.
ATGAGCAGTGTAACATTCTTTTGATCCAGATGGAGGAATTTGGAGAAAGAGACCTAGCAAAGAGCAAAATGTATGATTTGGTTTACAAACCATGTCCAAAAATCTCTAACAGTCCTGTGCTTTGACCGCCTACAGATGTCATTCCAGCTCCAAGCAATCATAGATAGATTCAATTCAAAGACAGGAGGATTCAATTGACTCTTGGGTTTCTGACTACATCATTTATAGCTCAGCTGTTTCCTGTGCTTTAAAGTCTAACTCAAACTAGATGTAAAGCATCCGTCTTCCACCATCTACAGGTTCTAGAGATCTTTCCAAAACAATGGTCTATCTTCCATCATCATGGAGATCTTTCCAACACAACAAACCATCTGATCTTATATTGAACGGATATTCAGATCATCAAAAAGGACCCCATGATGACTGTACGAGGACGAAGCATTAGATTTTACCAGTGGATCAAGGCAACCAAGATCTTTCTCGACAGCTATATCATAGCCCTGTTGGTGCTTGCAATTCCTCTGGAAATCATAGAGGAATGCCTGCAGAGTTCTTGTGAGTGGACAGCAAGTCACTTGCACATCATTAAACCAGGTCAAAAACAGTCCGATTCTCAGAGAACCAGTGGTAAGTTTGCGGGATGGGAAGAGAGGGGGGGTCATAAGGCCACCATGGTGCAGGGGTGCTTGAGTTTGCAAGGCAGGACTCCTCGATTGAGCTGGTAGAACTCCACCAGCTGGATCAGGTCTGTGAATTTGGTGGTGCCGTCATCAAGGCTGAAGAACATTTGACCGTCCTCTTCACACTGAAGGTGCCAGAACAAATGACAAAGTAAGTCAAGAAATCTGTTGTCTGGATGAAGCAAATTCAAAATGGTAATTTGTGAGAAAATTTAATGTGGCATATTGCTTACTGGTAAAATTTGAAAGTGTTTGATTTTCTGGTGGTGACACATGGTAAGCACAAAGGCTTTCGGGTTGCTCTGGCTGTCCCTCAAGAGAAACAGTCTGACCCCGGAAAAGAAAGATAAAAATTACAAACAAAATTAAATAGGAAGTATAATACATATTTAATAAAAGTGTCCTTATCTTTGTAAGATGCTGTTTTAATTGTGTTCAAAATAAAATGTGTACCCATCCACTTGGCCCTGTTGGTGCATCATCCTGTGCGATTCCTCTCTTGTGATTCGACCATGAAACCAAAGCTGAGTTTTGTGTATCACTGAGTGGTAAAGAAGAGACAAAAGGCTAAAGTAAATATCATGCAGGAAACCGTATTTGTAGACTTTTTGCCTCAACATGAATAAACAAATTAGGGTTTTTAAATCAAGTACATAAAGAAATTAAATAAGTACCTCCACTTAACGTTGAGGGGTGGAGCGGACTAGGGCTCCCCAAAGTGTTCATGCGCTGACTTCTCTTCTGTGATCAAAAAAGTAGCACATGTTTGGATAAGAATAGACACTGGCACAAACCTGTACCCAAGCCTGACTCTTCTCATAAACATTGGGTATTGATGCTCACCCTCCAGGTATGGGCCTCCTCCAGAGCAGCACTCTGAGCTTCCACAGGATTGTCGATCACTCTGCCTATTGTCCCTGAGAAATCCATGGCTACTAGTGAGTTCTCGGACACACTCCTCTGTGGACAGAAAGAGTAAATATTAGCGTTAAGCTTCATCCACTGCTTCCATTGCATGCACTGAAATAAACTTCACTTCAAAGCAAAAAGCAGCTTTTCAGAAATCTGGATGTAGATTTAGATCATTAACAAGCAAGCCAGGGTCGAGGAAAAACTCCCCGAGACGACACAAGGAAGAAACCTTGAGAGGAACCTGGCACAAAAGGGAACCCATCATCTTCTACAGTAGGTAAGTAGGCATGGGCATCAGTCTTGGGCATAAACTGTTGTTAAGAAGTGTATCCATTTAGGGTAACCATGTGGGACTATCCACAGCATCAGAAGGTGAGTCATAAGTTCAGAAAGCTCCAAGCAGAACAACACATTTTTACATATTTTGGATTTTGAAGGCTTTCGGTACATCTTCAAAAAGTACCTGCAAAAAAGATATTCCCTTACGATTCAAACTCCAAGTCATGAGATAAAACAAACATAGTTGAAGGAAAAATATGTTCTTCACCACCAGTCCCCACTGGACAACAACCCAAGATGAAGTTCACAAAACTGGAATATATGATAAGGTAATACATAAATGTATAATAAAGTAAGGAGTAATACACTTGGGGCATGCTGTTTATAGGAAAATAATCAGCAACAGGGTGGTGTGATTCAGCCTTATGCAAAGTGGGGTTACTCTTACCACCCAAAAGTTGATTATTTTCCAATTACAGGACGTCCTGAAGTGTTTTATTCTTCTTATACCGCATGGAATTAGCCAATGATAACAATGTTTTAATAATTTTTAAAAAGTCACACTGTACTTTTTTTTTTTATTTATAGTCATATTTAATGTAGTGTCCATGAAACACTCCCTTAACGGCCTCTCAATAAAATGAATAAATAAATAAATGGAATGTCATGTTAACGAGAAACATCCAAAGTCCTCTGTTCTGAAGAATTTCTTGAGTTAGAGCTTTACTTCTGACTGTTAAAAAGTGTTAACATTTGCTTTTTCCAAAACATTCTAAACAAACGTCTCCTGAGAGAAAACTTCACCATATCAACAACTGCACACTTTAAAATGGAGCATGTCATATAAATTGTTACTACAGACACGATAATGTATTAGAACAAGCACGTTAATATAAACCTTGCAGCCAGAACTACTGTTATAGAAAATTAATGAACAACTTCTAACCAAAACAATCAGAAAACATTTTCAATTCAATAGCGCTGTGGTATAAAGACATTTAAAACATGCTTAATACTGGAACTGGCCTTGAGACACCCACACACCTTGCCGCCTGTTCAACATCAAGCCCACACAGCACTGACCAATGAACATCCAGATTCATAAAGAAAAGCAGATTCATAAAAACGAGAACTCACCATTGGTGCTGGGAAGTGTGAGAGCAAAGCTTTTCTCTGCTGTGGGATTTTATAGTTCTGATAAAGTAGAATTCCGTACTGTATTGAGAAAGAAGCAACAAGTCTTTGACTTCAACAAACCTTACAGTTTTGTTAATTTAGAATAGGAAACTGTTCACAATGGCAGCTTGGCGTACCTTAAACAATCTGAAGGCTGTCATCCAGCACGTTCTGCTCTGTTCATCTTCCGCACACAACATCCTCAGTTCCTTCTGCTCACTCCGGACCTTGATGGGCTGATCGAGACAAGAGTGTTGTGTTAGCATCTGCACTAAACGCAAAAAAACAGTGTTATCGTTCATCCTGACGTAAAGTCAAATCTTTAGCCTACACAGCTAACTGAACAGAATTTCGTGACTTTAAACTGCATCCGAAAACTAGAACTAGCGTAATGAAAATGACAAAGTGCAAAGTTATGCAAAGTGTCTCTCCATCTCGAGGATATTTGCACATTTTGCACTTAGAGTTTAGACACCTGAAAACTATGCTTTTCTGCTTTTGCAGCTAAAGCAGTGGTCAGAGGAAGAGCCAATAAAATTCAGCTGGCAGTAAAGGCAATTAACTAAAAGGGAAAGGACGTGGGACATGTTTATTTCTGGTAGAGGTTGCTTTCGCTTCATATCAGTGTTTTGTGAGCCTCAGTCTTGTGAGCCAATAGTAAACAAGTGGGCAGGACTGTGGTCTGACATACGCTAGGGGTTTTTAACTGGTAAAATTGTAATTTTTCCTTTCTACTTGCTACGATCTTCTTGTTGCCACCTCTGGTTTATCTCCGATTTTTTAATTTTGACAGTCAAACCACTAGTAGAACAAACAGTTTTTGTTACAGACTAAGCATTTGGATGTACATGAAAGAAAAAGCAACAAACCCCATTATTTGGGAACATGTACTTGGATGTGTCTGTGAGCTATAAAGCAAGCAACGTAGCATGAAAGAAAGATTTAAAAAAAAAGTGTTTTGTCATTTAAGAAATTAAACCTTAGCTGCAAATACACTTTTCACTTGATCCTTAAAAAATCATAAATTAGGCTTTGTCCCAAACACTGATAACCAACACTCTGGAACTCTAAGAAAAGAGGCCACAGAGCTTGGTTCATAGGAAACTCCAAAGTTGTGCTGTATCCAAGAAAAAAAAAAAAGGGGGGGGGGGGGGAAGGAAAAATGGAGCTCTCCCAAAATAACTCCTGACAGTAAAGAGTGGCTCCAGCTAAGATTTTTTTTTTGTCATCTATGACTCATATTTACGGTCTGTAATGGCCTTTATCCAAAAGGCTGATGGGAAGCGTGGTGTAATCTTACCTTTATGCAAAACTCGTACTCTGTTGGTGCATTGTGAAGCTTCTTGCCTGCTATTACAGTGAAGATGTTGCAGTCTTCAAGGTCTGCTAGTAACTGTAAATGCCTTGGTTCCTGCAGAAGGTCATATCACTTTATAATGAAACAAGAGTGCATAATGAATGCTAGGTTAAAACTAAATATTTAGATATTCAGAAGGAACAACAGGATCTGGACGCTTATGCCTGGGATACCACAAGACAAAATATGCAGAAAAACTACTACTAACAAGCAAGCAAGCAAGCAATTTAACCCTGGATATCTATTTCATGATTAAATTCAGGTTTACATTCTATATCCAAAGGTCTCAGACAATGACTCCAATACATGCATTAAATAAGGAATAAAACACTTGCAAGCGTAGTTATAGAAAAAATAGTCAACGACACAATGCAAAGTTACAGTTGAAAAGTGGATTATTTTCCATTAACGGCACATCAAGTGCTTCACTCTGTTTACACCACATGTATTAATGAATGACATATTTTTACCATGGTGGAAAACGTTGACTGTTTTAATGCACTGACACTGGAGACTCCTTCCATAAATGTTAATATTAAATGTCCTCACCAAAGTTTCACTGTCTCGATGATTATTGGTTTCTCCTTGTTAAATAAAATAACACAATTTCTAATACGTTTATTATTAGTACCGGATTATGTGGAGTGTCCTTGTGTATGCTGCTACTACAGAATCAAAAGAAACCTCCGTTTTGTAGGGACAATACTGTCTGAGCCATCTGACCAATCAGATTTGAGGCAGCACTGTAGTATAAGGAATGCACAGAGGTTAGCATACCTTTGAAGTTCCTTTCGTCGAGTAGTATAATCCTGAGCGTCTCAAAAACATGTACAGCTTTTTCCATGACTTCCTTCCTGTCTCTTTCACATACAGGTAACCCTGGATTTCTGGACAACTGCTGGAGTTTAAGAAGTTCTGAAGCACAAAGTAAGCCAAGAATGTGAGAAGTCCAAAACGTACCATTTTAGCATGAGGTTAAATGTGACGTTAGGATAAACATATATTAGGGAAGATGCAACTGGACATCCTTTCATACTTGCAACATCTGAGATGGAGGAATGGTCCCGTTGCTTTCTTGACACCAGGCCACCATCTGCTCTGGAAAGAAGTTCTGTTGACAAGGATAAAGATTCTTCAGACAGAAGTTCAAAAGTTGTACCAGCTAAAACCACATCTCTTGGCATCAAAACACCAGGGATCCTAGTGGTATATCCCAACGTGGTAATTACTTACTTTTTCCTACAAGTCCTACATCCAACACCTATAGTACCTCCAAAAGGTGAGAGCTTACAATGTATACCAAAAGACAATGAATCTCAGAATGGAAACCCAACACAAAGTGTGCTAGTAACTGGCCACCACACTTTACCAGAACAGTCAAGTCTGTGAAACTGTTCCAGAGGGAGGATCTTTCTTCCAAAAGGTTCCTCAACTTTAGCTGGTGTTGTGATGATGGTGGTGGAGAATGCTGTCCAACACGCCGCTCCATATCTCATATCGGCGTTCAACTGGGTTGAGATCTGGTAACTATTAGGGCCATAGTGCATGATTTACATCAAAACAATCAGTGAGCCATCATGCCCTGTTGATGGGGCAGGGTCATCCTGGAAGAGACCATTCCCATCAGGATGGAAATATCTGATTAGAGGCGCATGAGCTCCATAATATATTTTCTTATGCAGACCTTTTGATATGGTTAGTTGTAGCTTCTTTTTGAAAGTGTAAGGTTACAAATCTATAGCATATTCTAGCAATTCATTCATTATCCTTTCGCCTTTCCTGCTGGGGGTTGCGTTGGAAACCGGCTAAGAAGGTCAGTCCAGACGTTTCTATCCCGAGCCATTGATTCCAGTTCTTCCTGGGGAATCCCCAGACATTCCCAAACCAACTGGCAACTTTGAGACATAATCTCCCTTCACTGCGTCCTGGGACTGCCCCGGGGGGCTCAATCCAGTGGAATGTACCTGATACAGTTCTAGCAGAAGCCGACCAGGGGTTATCCTTCTAAGGCGCTTGAGCCACCTCTGGGCCATTCAGAGGTACAGAGGCTCTAGCTCGAGGCTGGGATGGTGATTTCAATTTTTTTTAAAAAGGGGACCAGAGGGTGTATTCCAATTATACTTCAGGAATAACAGTTTAAACTGCATATCAAGAGAGCCATGTCTGATCTTATGTGCTGTGATCGCTTGTTCCAATTAGAAGAGTATGACCTGCAGTAGATGTATTTTGGTGCAGACTTTTTGATAAGTGATAGTTCCTTTTGACTGTACCCTTTTGAATGTCCCAGGTCCATAATCTATGGGCAATCACCAAAGTTTAAGTTGAATAAAACAAAAAAACCAAAAACAAACACACACAAAAACTATGTTGATACGTCCCTGTTTAAATGGAACAAAGGTTCAACAGGTTGCAACATGGAACTTAAAGAGAAACTCCAACCTTCAAGTTTAAACAAGACACTTTTCTTTGCAAGCATCCATCACGATCAGATACCATCTGTTCTGAGCAAATCAGATTTGCGGGGAGATTCAACGCCAGTTCTTCTTAAAGGTAGATATGCTTTATTGATATGCCATACATTTACACTGAAGTCTGTCTAATTTAGATCTAAATGCTGTGTAAATTAAACTAACTTCATTTTGTCTGATATAAAATCAGCAAAGTGCTATTAATAGCTGTGGGTCAAAATGGAAGCTATTAAGTTACTTCTACAATCAAAGAGTTCTAAGATAATTGCTTCAGTTAAAATATTTCCTTTTTAATTGCTGAACGAAGATGAAAGCGAGAAACTAACAATCACCCCAGAAGTATCTCCAAGTTGTTGAAGTTTGAAAAGAAATTGTCATAGATTCGATTAATCTACACAAATCTTTAGTTGAGACCAATTATGAACTGGAGAGATGTAACTGAGGTTGAGGAACTGTCTGAGCTACAATTCACACACTATATATATATTTTACATCTTTTCCAGTGTTTTGCAGTTTTTCAGGGGGAAGGATAGTTGTAGAGTTCATATTTGATTCAAAAATGTACTATTTAGGCCAGTAAAGATACGAAGCTGAATAGACATACCAATATTTAGAGAATGAGACAGATAAATACAAATATAAATGTTACTGCATTAGACCCCTAGTGCACATGTGCAAAAAACAAAACAAAACAAAACAAAACAAAAATTCCAAATGACAGCAGTAAGACCGAGTTGAGGATGAACTTACCAGAGGATTTTTGAAGAATTCATATTTGGCATAGTTCTTCCTGAAGACAAACTTGCTCTCGCTAGTCATGGATGCCTGCACTTGAACTACAAGTTCATGGTCTTCTAAGCATCGCTCTGTGGCACAAAGCAGAAGCAGAAAGTCAGACAAGGGCCGAACTGTTCGTTCTCTACAAAGACACACATTTCCATAATTACTTGCCCCTTTATGGAACCCACAACCGTGAGTGCATATTTGAGAGTGAGGGCCTTGGATGTACTTATATTTGCATTCGGGATGATATCATCGTCTGCTCGCCTTCCCCTCAGGTAAGAGTGAAAAATAAACACGAAAAGTAGTGCTCGTATAGTGAAAAGCGAGTTTGTCTGGAAGACAGGAACCACCCTCTGTCCCATTCAATCCCCTCAGTGGGGTTGTCTAGTTTATATTTTACATGATATCATCTTAACAGGCTTTAAACGGAAAATCTCCAACACATACAACAAGTATTCAACAACACTTATGGACAGTCTGGGTGAAAATGACCCAGTTTAAATCTGTACATTAGAACTTAAATACAATGTTTTATTGCAGTTATACCACAGCATTTTGACAATAGGAATTTAAAAAATGTTTAGAAATGAAAAAAGACTTACAACTTAAAATAGACTTAAGGCTTATTTCGATGCGATTAGTTTTACATGCAGAGGTAGAATTAATACCAGAATATCTCTGGGATTTTAGTCCAGAACTGTACGTGAACGTGTTTGGAAAGATTACGCCATATTTTACCTTGGATATGTTGGTAAAGACTGTGTTATATCCTGTGGGAAAAGAGGTTTCTTATACACAGTATATAGACTGAAGGAACCGCTCGAGAATCCGCTTGAGAAAGCATCAGGAAGCGCTTGATCTTTTCTACCATTTCTTATCCAAATCAGAACAAAACCAAGTTATGGCCTAGTTAAAAAAGCAGAACAGTAATACTTTATTGAGGTATGTTACCGAGTTCCTATCACAGGTATACAGTAGCTCACATACATGTTATGGTCATCAAGCGTATGTAGTACATCTGGATTTTTTTTTTTTTTTTTTTAGTGTTTTAGCAAATACTCAGGAAATCCTGTGTCATCCAAATAGTACTTCAGTCTCTTTAATCTCTTATTCACTCTCCTACCTGCCATCACAATGTCCTCCAAGTACTGGTGGGGCTTCTTTGGGGCTCCGTAATATTGTTTATATAGCTAATAATAAGATATCAGGTAAATAAAATAATTCGCCATGTGTATTGCTGTAAAACGTACAGATGGCCTGGGTCAACAGAACACCCATTCCCGTAAAGTGGAGAACTGGGCACTGCAGAGGGATGATGTCATGCTTTCAGCATGCTTTCGGCACGGCACGGTGAATACATAACAAATGAGAGTGCGACATGTTTGATGCTGGTTGTGCTCAGAATATCAAATTGGGGAAACTCGCAGGATGATAGGGAAACAGAGTATTACTTATATGCTGTGTGACACAAAAAGCAAGGAAGTATCGAGACGATATTTAATAAAGATTTTAAAGTAAATAATTAGCATGGCTACAAGGCGCAGTAGTACAAGAGACACTGAAAGGGAAGGCTTATACCATCGCTGGGGTCCAAGTTCAGTCTTAGCTACCAGATTACAGCCTTTTATGATCATTATAAACAAAAGTCATCTGGCAACTGAAAGAGATAAAGAGATCTATTAGCTCAGATAATGCGGGAAAAAAAGAGCCCTGAAAACTGAAAGTAACTACTGGGACCTGAAAGACCTGCAAGAAACACAAAGAGAGAGAGAGTTCCACCCACCTCCCAGACAGACAGATTTAACCACTATTCACCGACACCAGTACACAGAGCTTCACTACGGCCTGACGTGTGACATCATCTCATCATTCCTTACCACCGATGCTTACTCATGCACTTGAGCCCCCTTCATCAGATAAGGCACCTGTACATGTTGCACAGCTGTGTTGTTTGGAAGACGACCAGCGTTTTATATATTTTTTTAGCTGATAAACGAATGCCTGAGTCCATCTCTGCATCCTGATTGGTCCATGTGATGCCATTAATCAACTGCAAGCCGCAACCATATGTGAAAACATAGTCATGGAAAGTTTTCCTTCATGAAACTCCCCAGGCTCTGAGAAGTTCACTGGCTTTGGCGTAAAGGATCTCTCTTTGTCTCTTTCCCTGCTTCTTTTCCCTCCATCTGCTTTTATGCAAATTTCACAGTTGTGCATGATAAGGCTTGCACTGAAACACCAGAGCATTGCGTTTTATTTCCTAGCTTAGGTGGAGAACTTGCATATTAATAATGTAAAACTGGAAACAGTCTTTTCATAACCTTTACATTTTGTTGGCTTTTTTGACCATGTTATCCTCTTATTATTTGCATAATGCAACAGTCAGATTAATGTGAAGAATGTGTTTGGTGAAAAAGCCAGTCCACTTGAAGACAAAAAGACGGTGGAATGAAAGGAAGGGGGGGGAACAGACAAAACTTTGCTTCACATACCGTTTCACATCACACCAAGTTCATCCAAATGACCACATTTGTGGACCTTTGAGATGTGAACCAATACATAAAAGTAGACAGATTCCATTTCTATAGGGTTTCTTCTTTTGTAAAAATGAACAAAAACAAATAAAATATCACAAACCAAAGAAAAACACAACCGAACAAAGAGTTTTAAAAACAGTCTACAACTGTCAGTTTTAGTACATCATTCACATATTAATAATGCACTATATAGTATTGCTTGCACGTAAAGTATATCACGAGGCTCGGGGATAATTTTGTGCTACCTTCGTGGAAAAAAAAAAAAAAAAGTGAGAAAGTTTCTCAGCAGTAGTTGATGGAAATTTATAATGTGTTAAAAAAAACACTTACTTTTTTTTTTTTTAAACAAATTTTCGACGTTTCTTCCTCTCGTCCTTACCTAGCCCCAGGGCTGGGTGATGCTCCACCAGCGCCCAGCTGTTGTCGTCTACGCAGTGGCTTTTGTACACAAGCAGCTGGCACAGGTCTCGTGCCGTCATGTCGGATGGGATCTCCACCACTTTCCCCATGCCGTCCTCGCTGAAGATTTTAACAATCTGCAACAAAATGAAGTGCATCGCTTAAGCCATTGTGAACCACAGACCTGAGAAATACTGCTCAACTGCCTTAAAAGCCAACTTAGACCGTAAAAAAAATCTTGATCGATCTGTGGATGGAGCAGATTTGAAACTGCGTCACAGGCTGATTTCACGTTCACACTGAAAACAGATGCGTGAAAAGGGAATTATTAAAAACAGTTTAACAGAATTAAGACCCAGGTCAGAAGATTTAGTCGTGTTTAATGTTGCTTTTTGTCTGGCAGAGTGTCTGACATCTACAATCCCCAACCTTGCTCAAATAAGCAAATTAATTAATTTAAAAAAAATAAAAATAAATAAATAAATAAAAAGATTGAGGGGGTGGGGGGAAGCGAATAAAATACAGATTTAGATCCAGATCTTCAGATACTTCCTCTTCACAATCCCTTGCAAATAAAATTTTTTGCACCCATTCATAAAATATAAGCTTTCCTCGAACATACACCCCTTTTCCTACTGCACATCTCCCACATTCCCAAAACCTCTTACAGCCTTCCAACATCTTAGAGCTGATCTGATGTGCCTTACAGTTTACAAACTTCCATCGTCATGGCTTACACAAGCTTCCTGTGATCTCAAAAAACGATCACACCAAAAAAAACAAAAAAAAAAGTTCCATATTCCCCTGGCTCCGGATCTCTGAAAGAGGAGAACCACTCGTCCTTTCCCCCCTGCAGGAGGTGACATATGGTTCTGGGCCGAGTAAGAAACCTTACCTCTCCAGGCCTCAGCAGGCACCAGTCGGGAGAGCACGATGGCATTTTCGCCTCCTCCAAGAGCCGAAGCTGTTCTCTGCCGCTCTCCACAACTCCGCAAAAAAAATGTAGGAAAAATAAAAAAAAAAAAAAAAAAAAAAAAAACAGTTCCAGGACAGATGCTTTGCTGTCAGTGGCTCACTGGATCATACCTGTCATTTAATCTCTCTCTGCCTCCCTCCCTCTCCCTCTCTCTCTGTCTGTCTCTCTCTCTTTCACTCTCTTTTTCTCCCTCCCTCGCTATCTCGCTTTTGGTTTGGGACAGAGGAAGCGGATGGCAACTGTTCCGAGCTTGGCCGACAACTTCGCTCTGTTCCCCTCACAAAGGGTTACAAGGCACAGCCTTTTAGGTAGCGAATCAAACCACACTTCCCTAACCAATCGTGGGCCTTGCTGAGGCTGATGTAATCATTCCCACACACTCGGGCACGCGCGCACACGCACGCACGTACACACACACACACCCTTCTCACATGCATGCACAGCCCACAGGCACAGACGCACAGTCATGGCCAACTTTTCTTTCCTTGCCTGCTCCATAGCCACCTTATTTTTTGTTTAGGAGGTGAGCATAGTTAACACTTTGAACGGGGGGGGGGGGGGGGGGGGGGGGGAAGAGTGTCATTAGTCTGAATTTTCATTCTGAGTGAAGACTTTCGTTTCTTTGCTTTTTCCCCTTTCCCTGAACTTCAAAGTTTGAAACATCTCTTGTGACTGCGGCTCATTAGGGCAGTGAAACAAATGGTGCTCTGCCCCTGCTGCAGTCTACCTTCACTGAAAAAGAACAGAACTTGGGAACTCCTACACGCACAAACTCAACACACACACACACACACACACACACACACACACACACACACACCTCTCTAGGATTATAAGTTTGTCTTTGTCATGAAGAAACTTTACTCTGCCTGTCGCTCCGAGTTTCACCGGAGGTGACTTGCAACTTGTTCTAAAACTGGTATGATTTTCACTACTCCATCTGCATGGCTTCCGAAATTACCTTTAACAACCACTCAAAAACTGAGGCATTGGAAAAGAAAGCGTAGGATGACTCAGGCGCTTTCAGTGCCTCAGGGGGGGATTTGGTCATGGGGGTGGGGGAGAGGCAAAGACCGAGAGAAAGAGAGAGAGAGAGAGAGAGAGAGAGAGAGAGAGAGAGAGAGAGCAAAAGAAAGAGAGAAAAAGACTGACAGGGAGCAAAAGAGAGAACGAAAGAGAGAGAGAGAGAGAGCAAAGGAAAGAGGGAAAGACCACAAGAGAATGAAAAAGAATAAATAAACAAAAGAAAGAAAGAAAGAAGAGAGAGACAAAGGGAAAAAGACAGACAGGCAGGCAGTGAGTGAGAGAGAGAGAGAGAGAGCAAAGAAAATTCAGACAGAATAGTAGAGATAGAGATAAAGATAGAGACAGAAGGAGAGAGACCAGAATTAGGCTCAGCTAGGAGGTGTGGCCTACACAGGTAATAGGTGTGGCTTAAAGTCTAAAGGCAGAGTTAAAATATAGAAGTGCAACACTAATCTAATACATCTGGAAAAAAACAAACATTTAAGCCGAATTGTTCCTTTAATTGTTGCTTATAATATTCAAAACCGCAGATTCCACAATAAACTCGTTATTTTCTACTAAACGAGCCTCGAGACTGGAAGTAAAATGCAACAATAACGGCACAGCCAGAAAGTGATCCATCTCTACAGGAATATAATAAAAGCCTGAGTTACAGCGTACAGCTCATCAGTGTGAGAGGAGGAGGGGGTAGGGGGGGGTTAAAACATCCGGCTGGGGCTCGTTCCTCACGCCTGCGCTAGTAAATAATGTGGTTTGGAACACGTCCCTCCTAATGATGCCATTACCAGCAAACCTCAACATCAACACGAACTCATCTCTCCGAACAATCATGCTGCTCGAGCAAGGACACGCCCACTGATTTGATACAGAATGTCACTATTACACCGGATCATATCGTTACGTCACACAACATATTTTCCTAGATACTATGATGACTGACATAACACAGAAATTACACACAACCTCAGGACACAAATGTAAATAAATAATTTATTATATTAGGGCACTCGGAGAGTAAGAGTGCAGATCTCCACCAAGGACAATATTATTTTATCCAAAATTATGAGAATTATGTTCCTACATGTGTATCCCAGAGGACTACTGATACCCATGAATGTGGATTGTAATATGGAGTTATCGTATTTCTACATTGGCTATGTTTTTTTCACTATGAAGTGCGATCAAAAACGTCCAGGACTGTTCCTGTTGCAAATGAATGGAACATGGCACAGTCCATAATAAAATCACAAATGCGCACATACACATTGTCACGAAAACGTGTGTAAGACAGGTCCCGATGCTGACAGCACGACGTTATGTGGCATATTGGCTCACGAAAGTTACTGCTTGCTCCTGCTCCTGCGCATGACCATTCGTTTGCGCACACCACGTTCCATTCGTTCACAATAGGAACCATCTCGGAACTTTCTGATCACACCTCGTATTGAACTGTACTACCATCTACTGGATTGTACGATGAATGTAAAATGCCGTATCTCACAACGTTAGCGAAAGTGATAATAAATTCATGGATCCACCCCAAAATTTAATGGGTTCTTCCTTGGCCAGTGCTACACCCTTCCACCAAGTAGCTACATTTCATGGAAATTGGGTCGGTAGGTTTTGCCCAATCCTGCTTACAGACAAACAAACAAACATACCGCACCAGAAACATAACCCTCTTGGCGGAGGTAATAAAAATTGCTTTAGGTAAAAATTTTGAATGTCCTGAATGTCCTTATAACATGAGCATGGATGCTAGTTAACCACGTCTTGCATGTTTGCTAATTCTATGCAAAAATTAAAAAAAAATAAAAAAATAAACTAAAAGCAAAGTTTAAGAGCAAAATGCACAAAAAGAAACCTTCTAAAAATTTCTGAACGTTTAAATGCAGATTTTTTTCGATTCATTAGCATTGAAAAAAAATGCTAAAGTCTACTTTATATGTTACAAGGCTTAAACTGCACTGCTAAAATGCTAACGGTTTAGAAAGCATTAGCATGCTAGCAAAAACACCAAAACGGGTATCTTAGCTTATTTCATAACATTTAACTTGGTACAGTGTTGTAACATCATCTAACCCGCTTTACTTTCACACTAGAATATGATGAGTATATCAAGAAGTAGTATTAAAGAAATAAGCAAATAAATAAATTAAAATAGAAGATTGTAAACCCTGATGCACGTGGGCGAAGTTAAACTGCAGAGCTGTAACGGAGCGCTAGCAGACTTGCGAGTGATTCCACCGTGTCATTCGTTCTACGAGAAACATTAACGACTGAAACAGGCAGAAGCTCTGGTGTAGCTCAGGTACAAACAAGAACGTTTATAAGCGGGGGGCGATGACGCAGGCTGAAAGGGTTTGGACACGGGTTTTATTTTGTCTCTGGTGGATTTAAAATGAAACCACGAGCATGAGGTTACACTGTCAGCTTTCATTTAACAGCAATCACAGACGGATGGGACAGACTGTATGTCAGTCATTCAGTCAGTCTGTTGGTGTCTGTCTATATACTGTAGGCTTGTTACTGCATTTTTTCTTTAAATTAGTGTCCATCTGTCTGAGTGTCTGTAAATCAGTTGCTCTGTAGGTCTATCGGTTGGTCTGTCCATCTGTCTGTCTGTCTGTTGGTGTATCCGTCTGTTGGTGTCTGTCTGTCTCTCCGTAACCCTACCTTCAGTCCAAACGCAGCGCAAGCATCAAAATTCACTCCGGTTGCCCTGCCAACAATGCTGGCGAGTTGGTGGACGCTCTGTGACGTAGATGAAATACGGCTACAAGGTCGTTCAGAATTCTTCGTCTTGCAAACACACGTCAACTGTTACGTTTGGAATTATTAAATTTGTTAAAAACTGGTTAACGATACCATTAGGGAGACTTTGGGGGTTTTTTTTGCCTTGTTGCAAACCAAATCTGCAAAAGTGACTGCTTTATTTTAACAGATCCAACATCCAACATCGTCTCATAACACGTCCCGTTCGACAGCATCATTCAAGTCATTTGTAAGTAAATAGCCAACATTCTTTTACATGCTATGGCGCTAGTTAGCATGCAATTCCCGAACATTTTCACTAAATATATTCTGCATTTCACCACCTCACTTGAAACACCTACAATTTCCCCTCACCATTGTTCGTCCACGCTTCATTTTTTTATGTACATCCCTGTATGCAAACATCATAAATAACTAGGAAACCCATCACCATGGTAGGCTACTTGGGAACGACTGTGTTCTCTGGGATTCTTTAAAGCGGAGCACTTCTAAATTCCTTCTAAACTGGTTGCCGCCGAACAGCGTCGTAGTTCATTACCATAAAGTTGCCTGGACTTCAGCTTTATTCTGACGCCCCACCAATCAAGACGCGCCGCCACATAGAGACGCTGGCTCACATAGTAAACGAATGACTTCTGGTCATTTTGGCGCTCTCGCTGCATTTGGTGTGAACGTAGGGTCAGTCAGACAGGATGTCTGTTTATCTGTAAAGGCCAATTTATACTTCTGTGTTGAATCTGCGCTGTAGTGTACGGCATAGCTGCGTACCGCACGCCGTACCCTGATGTACACCTCTCCAGAAGTGTAACTACATGCCACAGCGACGTAGACGCAACATCTGTGACTTGTGGTCCTCTTCATAGCATCACATTTCCTTCTAGACGTTTCCCGGAAATCTCCTATCAGGACATTGTGTTAATATAAATATATAATGTGTGAGGATCTGTAGTGGCCGGGGATCATTATAACGCCGGTTTAATCCTGTGGATTTAGGATTTTAACACCATGATGTTATTTTTGTGCCTCATTCCTGAGGAACTTTAGCTTCAAGCTGCTCATTCTACTGAATACAGACGAGTTAAAACACTTCAGAAATGTTTTCAGTGACAATTCGTTTGATTTATGTAGTAATTAATCATGAGAGGTTTCTTTTTCCACAGTAAATATGTTTCAAAACAACATTTTATTTGTGTTATTTTCTGTTTATTGTTCATAGAGTGAAACACGAAGCTCATATTGGGCTCTTCTGTGTGTAAAAGCAGTAAATTCTGGTGTGTTTATTAGAGGAGACATGCATCTTACGGGCAAGTATATATACTTCACCCTGCAAGAACATCAACTCTACGCAGAAGCAGAAATCGGACTCAAGTCTCTCATTTGGTCTATCCATCTGTCTGTCTGTCTCGCTGTATATCTGTTAGTCTGTCTGTCTCTCTTAAGATTAATTCGACTTCCTCAATACTACGTATTTTAATTTTCTTTTGTATATTCTTATCAAAGTTCTCTCTCACGTTCTGTTTTTTTGTCTCTGAACAGATATCCACTAAAACACATGTCCTAGACTTCTCTGTCATTCCATACAAAAAAGAAGCTCTGAATTCACACGTCGTTCACTTATGACTTCATTTTCACAAACACTGCAAATTAATTATCAAAAATGAACCCAATTTGTCTCCTAAACATGCCTTGAACAAACAATGGAACAATTTCCAACATGAACGTATTGACATTGCAATGAAATCCTATTTGAGAGCAATAAGTGTTTTAGTGTTTACACTCCAGCAGTTTCAGCTTCTTCTCAGTGCACCTGAGATATCAAAACACAAGGTGTGTATAATTATAATAACCTGTCCTACTGGTTATAATAACAGTGATAATAACCCTGACCTGCCCGTTGAACTCATGCCCTTTCCAAACCCCTGACTCCTCTGAAACGCCTCCAGAAGCGGGCGTGTGTTTTGCCTTCTTTGTTTCTGCGCCCGGCCGCGGGGGATTTGGTGTGTAGATACAAGCACATGTTTATTATTTCATCTCCAGCAGGTTTTAATCAAACACAAATGGAGATTGCGTGTGTGTCCCTTTGTCCCACTTTGCTCTTTATTTACGATGAACAGTGACAGGCTTCCTGGAGACTCAGAGCAGTTGCATATGTATGACAATATGTTCACATTCATTTTTAATTTTCTTCTGATGTGTCAATACTGTTGCCATGTATATTACTGAATAAAAAAAATTACTGTTAAGTTTTGTTGACAAAAATGCAGAAATTTGTACAAAACATAATACATTTTCAGTGTAATCCTTTTACCAATCGGTCTAAAGTTTCTTGTAGAAAGCATGAACATGGCAGACGTATTCACCATTAATCACTGGTATACGTCTCTCGCTAATTAAAATAATTAATACATAAAGTGTAAGATTTGACACATCATCCTTTTTTCAGGAAAAATTCTCAGCCTTTTCTTCTCTTTTCAGCTGAAAATCTTCAGTGGCCTCCTTAATAAATATAGCTAACTTACATAAGTTTTATGTAAGTTATGTAAGCTATATAATAAATATAGATAACTTACATTAGCTATATATTTGTCTAACGTTAAGCTAAGTCGAATGTACACAATTAGATTTTACTAGAGGTTTTCACGTTAAAGAGCGAGGATGCCGCATAAGTGCATCTTTCAAGCGGGAAATACGAGACGAGACGAGAAGAGACGAGACGAGACGAGACGACTGGCCAAAACACTACTAATACGAGTCTGGGGGAAGGAGGAGGCAGGGCTTCGAAACACTTACGCAAGTGTCAATCAATCAATCCAGATTCATATGTCAATTGGCTCATCTGCCATTTTAATTGGGGGGGGGCGTTTGGAATATTTGGAATATTTTTTCCGTGACTCCGATGTTAAAATGTGGAGCTCCTATGCCAAATGCGTTAAGCTTAGCAAGTCTGTTTGTTCTTTTTCAACAGAACGAGCAAGAAGGATTGTATAAAATAACAGAGTATGAATTCTAGACTACAACGGTGTCCTGACTGTATAACCTTTTTTCTCAAAAACAAACAGTTTTTAATGAAAGGGTGAAAATTCCCTATAAATACAGCAAACTGACGTCAATGTTAGCTGGGTTAAACACACATTGATATTAAATGATTCTCAATTTACCATGAAAGCGAGGACACCGTGTCGGTGCATCTTTCAAGCACAAGTTCAAGACAAGAGCACCAGCCAAAGAAGGAGGTGGGGTTTTCAAGGGGTATCGGTTAATATCAGAGAGTTCAAAACACCTACGTAACTGTCAATCATTCCAGATTCATATGCTGATTGGTTCATCTGGCTGCTCTCTGATAACTCGTAGTACGATGTTAAAATGTGGCGCTCCAATAAAAGATGCGTAAAGGTTGGCAGCTTTTTATACAATCATTATTTTTCCCATTCTGTTGAAAGGTGCCAATAATTCTACAGTTTCTCCTGTCAGTGGCAAAATGACTGCAAGAGTTGATGTTGAGATAATGATGACTACTAACAGCGCACGCGCGCACACACCACCTCTGCCTAAAGCCACTTCCTGTCTCAACATTTCCACCAATGTTTACCTTCAGCCAGGATTCCACTGAAACACAGCCTGTAGTCCTGGTCAGGAATTAATCCGCCATAAAGGAATGAAGGAATGTCTGCAGAGAGAGGAAAGAAAATGCACTCGGGTAAGGAATCCAGAAAAAGAAATAAAAGTTAGCGTTGAAATCTACAACACTTCCTGCACAAGCAATGCCGTGATGTTTTAACAGGTTTGGCTACTGCTAAATAAATCAGTGAGAAAATGATGATAAAAAGTTGTAAATCTGTAAACAGGCTGTTCGAGTTTTTGGAAAACTTCACCATGTCAACAATTATACACGTTTTTAATCCGTTTATGTTTACGAATGAGCTGTTACTATAGCAAAGATGGTTCTAGATGGTCCTCTTCAACCACCAATTATAATTAGAATATTATGTTCATTATTGAAAAACAAGCCAGTGTCACAACCTCATGCCTCATAAAACGACTGTGTTTATTTGTTCAGCGGTTAAAAACTTTAACAGCATGTTCAACTTCCTCAGTGTTAGCAGAGACTCCGTGCTTCAGCTTCTAGAAACGTCTCCATGTTGCACAGTGACGGGCGTTCCTGAGTCAACAAGGGGCGGAGTTAATCTCAAATTTGCTCATACGTCTTTAGCGCGACATCCTGCTAACAACTATATTATGGAAATATAGCTGCTAGCAGCAATTAAGGGGCCCAAACACTTTCTGTTCCCACCCGTTAGTGACAGAGGAAGAACAGAAGCTACTCGGACCATCAGCGCTTGCTCCGCAGGAGATACTAAATTTTATGGCAAAAGGTCGAGCTGTTGCTGAGATATCGCTCCACTTCCTGTTTTTGGTAGCCCTGCCAAGTTGCAAATGTTGTTTCTTAACTTCAGCTCATGTTGGTAAATATATGTGCCATGTTTAATGTCAATATATGAAAGCGTTGCTGATATACAGTATGACCTCACTTCCTGTTTGGCAGATTACAAGTTCATTACACTGCGAACTCTGCACCTTCGAAGGAATCAGAAAAAGGAGACACGGGTTAAGTGGTTCGGAAGTTACGAGCAGTTTTACTAATTACACTGCAAAATCATCATTGACTGACTGCCACACACTTGGCATATGTCGAGATTATGGACAAACTTTTATCTGATATTACAAAGTAACCAGAACTACTTTTTACTGTTTTGCTCCAGTGTTAGAAATTTGGATAAAATTCGGGGGGGAAAAAATCACGTTTTATTGCTTTATTAACTTTAAAAGGAGGCCGATGAGGGAACGACTGTTTATAGCTGCTATAACGTAAGTGAGAACAGGAAATAACTTGTTTTGCTGACATTCCATAACATTCAACGTAACTATAACCAGATAAAAAATATACATGATGTGTGATTCTTTAATACATTTTTTAAAAAATGCTACTTTTGTCAAATTGCTGTGGCGCAAGAGGAATAAAACACTTTGGGTAGTGCTGTTCCTGGAAAATAATCCAGTAATTCCAGTAAGTCTGCTTCATCAGTCAACTCTGTCACTGGTTGTTTTCCTAAAACTGCACGATGCAGTGTGATTTATTCATCACTTGTTTGATATCATATCAGTTGTGGCCTAACTGGGAAAGTAGAATATGACCATCATCGCTGTGGACAGACTGGACTGGAACACAACCTCAATCCATCGCTGGTCATTCTGATTAATACTTTTCCATCACCTTTTATCTCTTTACTCACTTGGCAAATTTTATACCGTTAATTAGAAAACCTTTTAATTTAACTGTATTTCTTTGGAAATCCTTGGAAGGACCCAACACTGTAGTTATCCTCTATCTGTTTACTTGCTCTGTTCTTTTGTTCTCCAATAAGCACGGCTTTCCATCCAGAAGCTGATCATCCGCGAGTCGGTGCATGTCAGATTATCAACGATGACCCACTTTCGGACAGCACCTGCCAATAAACGTGGCGTGAAATAACGCAATGGCACGGAGCGGAATGGAGCTCGAGACGGAGCGAGGTCTCAGGAAATCACTGAGACTTAATCCACCTGAATAATCGACTGAACTTCAGAGGAGCAGAAGAGCTGAAAGGGGGGGGAAAAAAACGCTGAGAGGAAAGCAGAGGAGCTTAGAGTTCAGATATCGGGGGTGGTGAAGTGAGCGAGCGAGAGATCCTATCAACACCATCTCTGAGATCAGTAACAGATTTGGCATTGACATGATGAGTCCAGTGTTAAAAAACAAAAGTAAAAGCTGTAGTAGTGTTTTGCTTGAATATACTGGAACATTATTAGCTTACAGACCCTACAAACGCAGGTTTCTGGATGAAAACTGGAACGATCTGGTCCGAAGCCGAGTCCTGACCAGTGAACGGAAGGTTCTGCGCATGTACATCCCGCATTTAAATCTTATCTTTACGGTTTCTAGAAGGAACTGATGACCTTAATGCAGGAAAATAAATCAATGTCTGATAATTGAGTAATTATACATAAAAAGGTGACTGCTTTTTCCAGTAATGCTTTCCAGTGGTCTCTTACTGGAGTCATTTCTGTAGCCAGATCTTTACATCCTAATGGACACACAGTACGTATGGTCTACAGCACCACTGTGTTATTCTCTATGTAGTCAGCACATTTAGTGAATAGGAAGCCTTTAGTTATTCAGCTGAATTGTGTGTTAGAGACTCAAAACATCAAGACGTGTAGAATTGCTTTACTACTGATTTACGTGTATCCCAGGTCGGCAAATCAATCTAAATATCAGCAACGACAACACAGTGCTGCGGGTAAATAAATAAATAAAAACAAAAAAACAAATCTGGAACCTTCATTAGTGCCTTTTTGCAACTTTTCTTGCTAATGAATGTTGGTTATGTCTCTGATAGATAAGTAATTATTTAATATCATTGACAATTATTTCTGTTTCGTAACTATTATTATTACTTCCACAAACCATTTGTTTGCCTTTTCCCAACGTAACTCAAAACGTAGTGAACGGATTTTGATGAAATTTGGAGGAAAG
>JAOTRR010000051.1:2293416-2307374 GCA_028570945.1 Gogo arcuatus
ACACACACACACACACACACACCCCCCCAGAGCAGTGGGCAGCTATACTGCAGCGAAAAAAGCACAACAGGTCATATGTACTAAACCGAATCCCTATATAGATTTAACACACTCCCTTGTAGTACAATTGTTATCTGCGAAATGCTCACGTGTGATGTTTATAAGAAAAAAAATAAAAATATCGCCGCTTGTAATAAAACCATAAAGCGTTTCCCGTAGCAGAAAACTTAAAGCACTGACACTGGAGACTCCTTCCATAAATGGTCAAAAACTTCATCTTATTAACAATTACATATTTTTCTTTGTTAAAGAACACACTTTTTAAATGTATTATTAGTATTAGATTATGTGGAGTGTCCCCCATGCAAATGCCTATGCAGGTTGTTGCTATACAAACAATAACGTAATAGAACGAGTGCATTAATATAAACCTGTGATTTGCCTTGCACACAGAACTACTGTTAGAGCTGCTGTTAAAAAAAATTAATTCAGCACCTTCTGACCAAATCAGCTTTATGAATTAGCGCCATTGTAATCCTTCAGGACATTTTTTTTTCCATACTTGGGACACATTGCAGCATTTACTTTTAGTGAGATTTAGCAAACAAGGACCAAAAAAAAAAAAAAAAAAAGGTGTAGCAACATTATGAAAAACTAAGGTTATGATTTTTCTTATCATTGACCAGAACAACTTGGGATTAAGCTGTCACTATAACGTTAGTTTCGAACCCACTTTCACCACTTGTCATGGTATGTCCTCGTGTTACACTTAATTAAGTGGAGATCAGTGGAACTATAAACCTTATAGACTGTTAGCCTTAAACATGAATGAAGTTTAAGTTTGTCCCTCATCAGTCCAAGTACTTTGTAGTATACGGCCTATAAAACTAATTTCAGATGATTCAGATGTCAAAATGCATAGTAATGCACAATCATTTGGATTGAAAGTTTCCCTTGTCAGAAGCAAAACAGTGTTAGAAAAAATTGAAAGAATAAACCGGAGGCAAGATATATTCCAGTTAAGGTGTAGTCTCAAATCACCTCTTTCTGTGTATCGATCATTTGTTAAGACCTAAGTGTCAGACACAGTGTCAGGCCACTCACTACTGGTAATGGAAGATACCACCCCATGCACCAATCACCAAGTCTACGAGATGCCTACTGTAACTTTATTCGAGTATGATACCAAAATGATACATCAGTATCATATAACCCGAGTATGCCACACAATACTCAAGAAAGGCAGAAAATGAGTTTGCAGATTTATGGAAACTGGAGACAGTGTAGGCATAGATAAGGGTGAAATAGGCCATACATTTGCAAGTGTGCTGCAGTCGAGGTTTCACTTTGATGTGTTGTGTTATGACATAAGACACCCTTCAAGGCTATACAAATACTCCTTGCACGAGCCTGTCAAGATCCAGATAACCAAAAGAAAAAGCAGAGTGTCGACTTACAACCACGTTGACAGGATTAGAGTTGATGTGCCATGACTGCAGTACTCAAATCTCCTACATCAGCTATATGCACAAAAGCTTTCTTTTCCCCCCCACCTGTAGGAACCATCTCTAGGCCATCCTACAAGTACACACAAGTAGGCAGAATGATGGAAACTGATTGTTCCCCTGATATTATCTATCAAATCCAAAACATGCTTTGGTTCATATCAGTGTGAAAGGATAGGTGAGGAATGGAGGGGGAGAAAAAGTGAGATGTACCCTTATTTGATTAGGATCCAATTTTGTCCCATCCACATTTAGGTTGACTAGAAACATGGAGCCAAGAGAATGAAACTGTTTTGCAAGCTTACCTCGCCTTAGTCAATGGTTTGAAATACATTCCTTTGTTTTACCTGCTCAGGTGATCTGTGTTTATTTTTACTGACATTGGATAAGATAATGCTTGTCCATTATGGTGTAACTCCAAAAGCCTGGCTGGGTATAACCTTGTAAAGGCTATAAATACTTCTCAACAATGGCCTTCAGTGATTTTTCACATGTACCCTGCATAACTAACGCTTACAGCACTCTGCTTAGGAGGTTAATCCGGGCCATAAGGGATCTACCCACAGCACTGACAGCAAGCTTGACAGCAAGAGTGTCAAGCTTGTGTGGTGTGACCACAGCCGCTGCATCTTAGCTTAAAGGGGGTAGGCTTAGGAAACAGAAATAGCATGCCCAGTGGTAGGCTACAAGGAGCTATTTGGGTTCACAGTATAGACTTTTCTATAGCAGGTTCATAAGAAGTACTGTACTTCTGTATGAGCAGTGATCATATGGCTGAGCCCTTACTGTTCAATAAACAATCTTCATTTTTGGCAGTACTGTTGCATGATCTCATCAGGATTACTCTTTGCAAACAATTGTTAGAATCTTTGTTTTCTTTGGCAGTAATGCTGGGGGCCCAAAGGAACTTACCACATAGATACAGTATGTTCTTATCAAGTAATAGAGGTGTGCACAGGACTGTCTTTTAAATCCCATTCCCAATCCCACCAGCTCCCACACTTGTCCATTATATTTTCTGACAAAGATGGTTAGCTCTGTCTGTCAGAATATAAACAAATTAGTAACTCAAACCAAAGCAACCCTGATCAGGATAATAAATAAAAATTAAAAATTAAAAAAAAGGATACTGATAATAAATTAATGACATGGGATCCCAGTCCCAACACACACCTCTATCAAGTCACAACTTTTGCAATAATAATGTTTGCACTCATTCCAACACCTTGATTAGTCACCTTTTAACAGCTCTGTTCATAGTTGAATAGCATTCTGATTCCTATGTATTTGCCTTCTTTGACCCAACAGGCATTTGGTGTACAACCATGTTGGTTTCTCAAGTTTAGACATCACAACTTCCATGACAATAGATGCATTTTCCTGCAGAACCCCAGGAGCAAGTTCCAGTTGCTGGATGGTTACCGGTTGCTGGATGATTACCTGGATTTTACTTGGAACCTTTTCAAAAAAGGAACACCTTTTAAGGCTTCTCCCAAAATGGCAATCCAAAGAACCATCTTTTTCTCATCTGGGAAGACAGGATATTTCTACAAGAACTTTACTGATATGATTCCTTTGTGGTGATGCTACGTCAAGCCATTGTGGTATGGAAGGATGAGTCAGAATCCACTGTAAGTACTCCACTTTGAGAGGCACCCATTTATCCTCCACCTTTATCTTACAACTAAGAATTTGCAAACCCGCTTTAATAAGTCTGTTGTTGAACAGAAAAGGTAATCTTACTGACAGTATCCTGTGGGTTAATACTGATATTAGGATATCTGATAAAATGGGTATGACCAGTCTTGCACCAAGACTTTTACTACTCTGCAGATTTACTTCCAACTGTAAAGCATCTCTTTCACTATAGATCTTGTGCTGCTACTCAAAACTAGGAGGTACCTAAAAAGAAATACAATAACAACAAAAGGAAGTTGCACATTGTTTATATATGCCATATAGCCAAAAGTATGTGGACAGCTGACCACTGCACCTATCTGAGCTTGCTGGACATCCCATTTCAAAACCATGGGCATCAATATGCAATTACCCCCAAACTTTGCAGCTATAACAAGCCATCATTCTTCTGGGAAGGCTTTGTACATTAGATACTTTGGAGTGTGTGGAACTTTGTGCCCATTCAGTCAAAGAAGCATTTGTGAGGTCAGGCACCGATATTGAACGAGATGGCCTGGCTCACAAACGCCATTCCAATTCATCCCAAAGATGTTGAGGTCAGGGTTCTGTGCAGGCCACTAGAGTTCCTCCACACCAAACTCATCAAAACTTGTCTATGGATCTTGCTTTGTGCAGAGGTGCATAGTCATGCTGGATCAGGAAAGGGCTTTTCCCCAAACTGTTGCCACAAGTTTAGATGCATACAATTGTCTCAAATATCTTTGTTGTAGCAATAATATGACCCTTCACTGGAACCAAGATCAAACCCTGAAAAAACAGCCCCAGACCATTACTATACTGTTGGTACTATGCATTCCAGCGTTTTCCTGGCATCCACAAAACCCAGATTCATCCATCAGATTCATCCAGCCTGTTGATTCAACAAAGGTTATAATAATTAGAAGGTCGTTAGTTCAAATCCCTGGAATTACAGGCAGCCATTGCTGGGTGCTTAAGCAAGGCTCCTACCCCTCAACAGTTCTTGCTGACAAGTGATTCTGAATACAATTTGTTATATTTTGTACATTACATTTGACCAACACACCAAAGAATTGCTTTACACTTTGTAGAGGTAATAATTCATAAAATTATGTGAGGATGGGGCATTTTATTATATGAAAATAATCAAATCAATCAATGATGTAGTAGTTAGGATATGGCCTGAAGCAAAGTGGAGTTACTTTTAACACCTAGATTTTAACATGTGCCAAAGTGTTTTATTCCTCGTATATTAGAGCAATTTGCCGATAATTACAATACTGCAAAGCCAATAGATCCAGAACATTTTCCTGTGTCAAAAAAACTTAAATTTGTAACTTTATATCTAACTGTTACAAAATGCCAACACTTGGAGACTCATTCCAAAAATATTTGTTTCAGTAAATTAGCTGTTACTATAGAAATGATAACATATTAGAAAGAGCACATTGGCATAAACCCATGATTTCCCTTGCAGCCACAACTACTGTTCAAACCGTGTCAACACTTTCTGACAAATCACCAACTTGGGCATAACGTTAGTTTGCTTAAGTGCTGGAACTGCAAATTCCAGTGCACAGCATGTACATGAGATTTGCTGGAAGACTGCCAGTGGGTCAGAGAAAAGCATACAGTTCAGTCCAACCATATTATTTATGCATTATGAAACCAACATTCCTTATACGGCTCGGACAAATCTTATTATAGGTTAAAGTCTGTTTAATCAAATTCTTAACGCAACACTCATTTCAGTCCAACCTGAATTATGTTAGGTATGGCTTTGCTGTGAAAAGTTGAAGCCTTCAAGCTTTTGCTTTCAAAGTCTGTTTGTCATTAAAACTTAACGATGTCATTAATGGTGTCACTGAACTGCACAAACCTAAGTCTGTTCATGAAGAGCTAGAGTAGCGACAATACCAGAATTTTGACTTTGATACAAATAGCAGGTGTAGTATCATGATTCTCAATATCAAAATTATACGTTGCAATAAATAAATAAGTAAATAAATAAATAATACATACCCACAAAAAACATTGTTGGCGCAAATTATAAGTACCTCTAATATATGAATACAAATTTCTTCTATCATTATTTTTGGTTACAGCATTTCATGTGTTTAACACACACCTTTGTTTTTAACAAATATTTTAATCACGCTCCTTAACAATAATGCCAGAAAAAAGATCATATACAGTCTCATTCAACAATATGCAACATCAAAGATATTGACAGTTTTAGACCTGAACTGTTTACCACGTTGTAGTATTGAAAATGACGCCAAACTTTCATTTATTAGCCAAATGCAATCTAAAGTTCACTTATAAGTCCTGGCATGTTAACTGGCTGGTATTGACTTCACTGAGCTAATGAATGTGAAACATGTTATAAACACATCCACTGCAAAACTTGGCAAGAAATCTTGCCAACAAGCATGGTGAAGCAGGTTATATAGCTAAAGGTTTTATTGTGAGTATAGCTGAGGCATATGATTGACTACTTTTCCTGTGTAATGACTCATGAACGTCGTAATTTCCAAATCACAAACTGATCTTTATGTAGGCTAATTTTGATAAAGCACTGGTGTTCAAGACAGAGATGTAAGGTGTGAAACATGTAAAGCACTGTAACCTTATGAACTGATTTAGTTCCAATAAGTAATTTCATATTAAATGAAACTATTTTTGAATTATTTAGTTACCCTTTTGTTTTTTTAAACTTAAGGAAGAATTTGTAATGGAATGCGAATAATTGCTAATAAAACTTTTGGGTGTTCAGTGGCCTCAGTCTGTATTTATTCTTTGGCCAAAGTGTTGTTTTGTTATCGAGACTGACAACCCTGCTAGTACTAGCTGTGAAATCATTTACATACGAGCTGAAATTCCTCTCAGAAATGGTCGAGTTGGTTTGTTAACTTACTGTAACCTAAAAACTTTTGATACCTCGTGCAACTCTATACGGACAATTTTGGCAACAAGCTCCGCTCAGAATCCCACCTGACTAAATCCAGCCTAATCATTCCCTGAGGATAACCACCTCAATGTACATAAAAGCACAAAGAATGACTAGCAGGGATTTGGCTGAACACAGGGACTGTCCATACCACTCTCTATAGCTTCACATGCCCAGTGTCTCAGAGGGTATTAGCACTCTATAGGCTGCAGTGAATGATAGCCAACTGACGCAAGGCTGAATGGAATGTGCTTGGTTCACACGCAAGTTGCCCTGTAGCCAAGGCAAGCCATGGAGATGCAGAGCATATTTAGAAGTAGATCCTGATCAGGGATGGCTGATGGCTGTGTGGAAGATCTCTAATCTTCCTCTATTAGAAGGTTCATAGTGAGGGGTTCTTGTCTGAAGCATTAACTTCAATAAAAGACAAGAGAACAGAGTCAAATAGTGATAAAATCTGAAAGCTACAAACTTTACCTTCCAACTGTATGTGTCTCCGTGGAACAGATGAGCACATCTTCGAGTTTATATATTTCCGAGTACATGCCTGGCAGTCAAAAGTGTTTTTTATGATTGCACTCAAACATTCTCATATATCCAGTCATGTTAGCACATGTTGGCCAGCTGGCTATCATTAGCATTAGATTATGAACTCTGTGTCATTAGCAAATATTGTGAACATTTATTTAAAAAAATAAATAAAAAGGACTTAAAAGTTGCCTCCAAAATCCAGTCACGTTAGCCTGTTGTAGGCAGCAGGAACAGGAGTGAAAATATTCTACAGTTCCTGTCAGAAATCCAGTCAGGCTAGCTCATGTTGGCTATCTGGAATATTTATGAAAATTATTTACAATTCCTCACAGAAACCATGCCAGGTTAGCTTTTGTTAGCCACCAGGAATATTTATAAAAATAAGTGATCTAAAATAACTCTCAGAAATCCTGTCAGGTTAGCTCATGTTAACCAGCTGGAACATTTATCAAAAATAATCTAAAGTTCTTCTCAGAAATCTTGTCAGGGTAGGTCATTGTAACTAACTGGTGCATTTGTAGAAAATGATCTAAAATTCCTGTCAGAAAACCAGTCAGATTAGCTCAAATGAATCAGGCAGGCATCATTAGCCTTGTCAAGGTAGCCAGCTCCTTAGCCTTAGCAGAAAAGATGGACATGAATTCAGAAGATCAGCATGGATTATGAATTTGACATGAAAGTGCTCACAGACATGTTAGTCAGGGTCATCATAGCCAAGTGGGGCATTTATTAATAAGATTTAAAACTCCTCTTGGAAATCCTGGCATGTTAGCCAACTTGCTAGTGTAGAGTTGAACAAGTTCAATGCAAAAAATGTGCAAAATTGACAACTTGGCAAGAAATCTGGCCAACAAGTACTACAAGGCATATTAGATCGCTAAATATTTTATTGGGTTTAACTGAGGCATATGATTAACTGCTTTTCCTGTGTAGTAACTCATAAAGCTTCATGCTTGCCATCACAAACTGATTTTTACACTGCCTAATTTTGAAAGAGCGTGATAAAGTACTGGTGTTCAAAACAGAGACGCAAAACACTGCAACCTTATGAACTGATGTGGCTCTAACACATGATTTCAGAACATATTACATGAATCCATGTGTCTTTGGTTATGAAACTCAGGAACAGCTTTGTTTTCATAAAAAGGAAGAATTTGTCATTTAAAGATAATCTGAATTTTGGGTGTTGAATGACCTCAGTCTGTGTGATTTCCTGCCCATTTAGATTGATTTATGGCAAAAGTATCATTTTGCGAATCGTTACACTACACATTGTGTTGGCATCAAAGTCAAAATTTTGGTTTTGTTAGACGACTGACGGCCTCATATATTGATTCAAAGACAGTCAATAAGTAACCTACTTATTATTATTCAAAGTGTACGTGTGTTCATGCAAGTAGGCTATTAGACTTGTTCTTTATCTACTAACGTTAGCCAACTGATTTTAAATAAAGTGCATTAGCTAGCTGTATAGGTTACCTTGGATCAAGCAGGATTGCAGTGGAGAAAAAGGGCTGTGTTTCACTTTGGAAAAGCACTTCTATACAACTGTAAGTAAAGCGTGCGTTATTGTCTTCATTGTATCAGAATTCCTAATTTTCAAGGATTGACAGCGGCTGACTGTCAAGAACAACATACTGAGCAAGAGCTGTTTATTTGTTGACATTTTTAGCCAAAGCTTGCTGCAGCATTAGTTGCTGCTGTGTGAACTCCTTGTGCTGAGTTTTATGTTTACAATATTGTATCAGGTTACTTCGTTGTAAGATGCTGTAGTTCCTCCTTTTGATATTTTAGCAGAGCACAGTTTGCAGTCTGCTTTGCTTTGATTGCTATAATCTGTTCATCCATTCATTAGCATAGCAAAGTATACTAGAATTATGTCACATAGTATGATGTGGTATCGGAACATTTTTTATGAGGACAAGTAAATGAACATGATATCACACTGATACGTTCTACCAGTTTCAGTATCGATGCCTCCTACTCTCAAAGTTTAATTATATCAACCTGATCAGTTAACAGCAGTCATTCCCGAAGGCCATCCATCTCTGCTGCCCAGAGAAACGGTCTTAACATGCCGTCATCTGATACAATTGGGATTTTGTTCTACTGATTGAAAGCAATCACAGTGCAAACAAAGTAGAAAGGAAGTCAAATCTTTCCTGTTTGCTCAGGGTCAGTTCATTCTGCCTTCATACAGTTCACAGGAATCTAAATGACCAGGTAAGTCACCTATCTGTTCAAAATGGCTACAGTTTTAAAGATATTGAACAGAAACAGAAAGACAGAGATTCAGTGAAGTGAACATAAGCCATTCAACTCATGGATCACTGAATGACCACAGTCCTGTGTCGATACATTAACAGCCACATGTGTTAAACCGGCAGAACCTCAAATTTGATTACTTTTGAATAATGTCCTGAAGTGTTTTATTCCTCTTAAACCACAGCAATTTGCCAACAAATACAACTTCACTTTAAAGAACACACTGTACATTTTATCAATCTCTAGCTATGCTACAGCAAAGAGAGTTACATAACGTCAGGCGACCAAGAAACCAGAAAGCACAAAGCCCTCTGCCCTGAAGACTTTCCCATGGCAAAAAAAACTTGCTACAAAGCACTGCCACTGGAGACTCCTTCC
Source organism: Gogo arcuatus (assembly GCA_028570945.1). Taxonomy (NCBI): domain Eukaryota; kingdom Metazoa; phylum Chordata; class Actinopteri; order Siluriformes; family Anchariidae; genus Gogo; species Gogo arcuatus. The sequence goes on from JAOTRR010000051.1 coordinate 2,302,702, forward strand.
AAAACATGAAATAAATGGCTCCTTACAGAAAACTTAAATCATATCCATGACTATACATTTTGCTTTGTTAAACAACACATTTTTAAAATAGACTTAGGTGGAAACTTGTGTGGATTATGTGGAATGTTTGCCATACGAATCAAATTAAATGAGCTGCTTACTAGAGAAGCTTAAACATATTAGAAGGAGAGCATTAATACAGTGTAAACGTGATTTGCCGGCACTACTGTCTGAGCTGTTTTTATAGAAAATTAATCAACACCATCTGAATTGAGAATTCAACATCTTTGTGGGTGGTATAATGCAAATATAAAAACAGATACACTATAGGTTCTGCACTCAATTTTAGCAAAATCCATCTAAAGGACAAGTAGCTGGTGTGAATCAGTGATGGAGCACCACGATTCATTTGACTGATTCGATTCTTTTAAACGAACTCATAAAATGTGAATTGAACTTTCCCAGTTTTGATTCATTTGATTCAACACGACTGAACCAAAGTTTTTTGGATAGGCTACAATTTCACCCACAAGAACCAGTCACATTTTTCTAAGTGATTTTACTTACTAATATTCAGCCTACATGTCAGTCTATGTATAAATACATCAATTCAGGGTTTTTAACCTTCTTTAATGAAGCTAAACAGCGATCAGAGCTCTTTAGATCAAGCCTGACACCTCCTAATTAAAATAAAAATAAATCTATTAAAAAAGCATCCGAAAACTATTCATTCGTGCTCACGAACCGATTCGCTCAAAGGAGTCGTTCCGTTAAAAAAAAAAAAGAGCCGACTCCCTGGCAAAAAAAAAAAAAAAAGGATCCAACGTCAATCATTAAGTTATGCTCTGTCAATAAAAGCTCACGGTCACTAGGTCGGATAATTCCTGGAAACATTCTGCAAACATAACGATCTGTACAGAGTGCAAGAAGAAAGCGAGGCTGTGTATAGAGTGATAATGCATTAACAATGTGATTGGAATGCAAAAGAACATTCAGGATACACGGAATTAAGAAGCCTGAAGAAAGCCACAGTGTAGCGTCCACTTGAGCACGTGAGCAACTTTGCAAAAGGATCAACCACTTAAAAAAAAACAAAACCCAAAAACCCCAGAGTGAGTGGATCCAGCGCGAGACACTTTCCTCACTGCACACATTCCTCTTCGCAGGCAAGATGCAAGTTAGTTTTTAAGGCACTGAAAGATTAAACACTTAAGTTTATATCATCAGCACACTATCCGAGCGTCCACACACCGGCCCAGCACCACCCAAGCCAGCCCCCTCATTCCCTCTCCTCCAAAACATTACACATGGACGGATTTCTAGGCGGGTGCCAAAATATTTGTGCAATCGAATAAAATGTTAATCTGCTGGTTAAAAGTGTGTTCCTCACCCAAAAGCGCTGTCCGGCCACGATAATGTCCACTCTCACCGCTTCTACTCCCACGAAAGAGGATATCCCCGGTGAGGTCCAGGCAGTCTCTCAGCTGACTTTCTCAGCACGCATACACACCAAACCCCACCCACAATTTCCTCTAACCCCATCCACTTCATCACCAAGCCACGCCCCTCGCCCGGAACGCTATGTAACACAGAACTGAACACTAACACAGAACTGACTATGTGCAAAACAGCTAGCTGCAACGATCAATAACAGAAATAATACAGTACTCTCCTGAAAAAACAAACAAACAGTGTACCTGACTACTTAATACTACACCCTAATAATTCAAGACATACACAAAACCAGGTATCAGTATCCAGTTTTATTTTTAACCTTTCATATCATGCAGTTCCCTTAGCTAATTGTCTTTTAGTCCAATGTTAAGAGAACTCTCACAAGGAATAAAACACTTGGGTGTGTCCTGTTATAGGGAAATAATCAAACAAGAGTGTGGTGTGATGAAGCAGACTTACTGTTACTGCCCCAACCTGGATGACTTTCCCATAACAGCATGTCCTGAAGAGTTTTATTCCTCTTACACCACAGCAGTTCATCGTATTTAAGAGAAATCAGATGTTCTAATGGAGGAAAACTGTCGCAAAGCACTCACAATGGAGACTCCTTGAATAAAATTTGAATCATCTCATCACAGAAAACCTCACTGTAGCAATGTTTACATGTTTTTCTTTGTTAAATAACAAAATCCATTTATTATTATTATCCTTAATTTATGTAAAGTGTCCACCACATAAGGTGCGTTTGAGTTAATGTGGCTTGGTATGCATGTTGGTTAGAATTTTTTGTCTGACGCGTAAAAAATGGTGTGGCGTGGAATGTCACTACCATGATGACAATCTCACCTGAGCATGGCAGCTGTTAAACGATTGTTTATTTACATAAATGTAGACATTTATGTAAATGTCCTGACTGATGTAACAGAAAAGCATTCATCTTGTTGTTGAGAGGTCAAGAGTTCGAATCCTGATGATGCTACAGCCATCCTCCGTGGTTGGGAGTCCAAAAGAGCAAAACAGGCTATTGCTGTCTGCACGGGATGGATGGTGTTAATCTCGCTGTCCATCACAGTGACGCCAATAATGGGTGTCTGTGAGATCATGTATGCGGAAGAGGGCCGATGACTATGGAATGCCATTTAAGTTAATATTAAATAAATAAATATGCCTATGAAACAAATCCCGAAATAAATAAAATGAGACAATAAATATATAAATAAATGTAAATATAAACATATAAATAAATACGTGAATAGGTTTTTATTTCAAAATGATGTTTTTCAAAGGACTACTTTTATTTTTTTCAGGGGACTTTTATTTCCTAATGCCACATTTATTTCCCAATTCTTTTTATATCCATCTGTTATATTCAAATGAACAGGGCGGGGTTAGCTCATGGATTCAGACCAAAGCAACAGCACTGAATATAGGAGAAGGCCTGAGCTACTGGCTCTCTTAAATGGCTAAAAGACGCTAAATTAGCAACACTGGATATGTGAGATAATCACGCCCCACTCATTTGATACAACAGATGGAAATAAAAAGAGTTGGCATTAGGAAATAAAAGTCCCCTGAAATAAATAAATGTGGAATTATAAAAGTCTCCTGAAATAAATAAATGTAGTCCTCTGAAAAATGTCATTTTGACATTAAAAAAACTATTTATTTATTGAACTATATTGACTCATTTATATTTACTTTTATGTATATATTTACATATTTATTGTCATTTATTTATGTCAGGATTTACTTCAGAGGCTTGCTAATTAATTGATTGATTGATTAATTAATCAATCAATTAATGAATGATTGATTGATTTAAATAGCATTCCATAGATGGCACTTTCCTCTAAGGGTGTTACGCTGCCCTATGATGCAGCATGAGCAGTAGTTTGAAAAGTTGCCATATTTGGTTTAATGTGCCTCATTGGCCCCACCCTCCCTGGTTGGTAGATGTCATGTGTAGGAGGAGAGCTAGCTGAAAATGGGGGGGAAATGTAGGCTTTTTTAAGTGACATGTTTCCTGTTGATTATTTTTACATTCCATGTATTTTGCAATCAATCAATCTTCACATGAATGAAAATGTTTTATTATTTCATATGTAATAGTTCTTTTTTCCACAACATCACTTATCGGAAAAAAAAAACCTGTCTGACTTAACGGCTTTTGTATTCCAGGGCATCTCCTCCCTGGAATACAAAAGGCTACTCTCATTGACAATCAAAGTGACAAGAAGCTAAATTCAAACACACCAGAAAATCACTTTAGAAGTGGGAAAACATCCTAGTCATAGTTGTAATGTCAGTATATCTTAGCATCAACAGAATTACGGGCTTGCCTTTGCTGAGAGGAACACAGGACACTCCTAATTCCTGATGAGTCTTGAGGCTGTTAACATGTTAAATATTAACATAAAATGTTAACATGCATAAATATTATATATCATTACACAATTACTTTCTTGACGTATCATAAAGATGTTTATGCATAATCATACAACAATGCTTACTAAAGGATGAAATAAGATTCGTTCATTTATTCATTCATTCATTCCTCTTCAGTAACAGTTTTATCCAAGTCATGGTAATTGCAGATCTGGAGCCTATCCCAGTATATAAATTATATACAGTATATTATATATAATATATACACTCACTGGCCACTTTGAACAGCTGTCAATCAGCCAATCACGTGGCAGCAGCACAATGCATAAAATCATGCAGATACACATCTAAAGCTTCAGTTAGTCTTCACATCAAACATTAGAACGGGGGAAAAACATCTCAGTGATCTCAGTGACTTTAACTGTAGCATGGTTGTTGGTCAAACCCAGACATGCTGGTTTGACTATTGCAGAAACTGCTGATCTCTGGGATTTTCACACAAAACAATCTCTAGGGTTTACACAGGATGGTGCTGCAAAACAAAAAACATCCAGCGAGAGGAATTGCTGTGCATGGAAATGCCTCGGTGATGAGAAAGGTCAAAGGAGAACGGCCACACTGGTTCGAGCTGACAGGAAGGATACGGTAACTCAAGTAACCACTTTTTACAACCGTGGTGAGCTGCAAAGCATTTCAGAATGCACAACATATGTATATTTCTTTAAAAAAAAAAACAAAAAAAAAAACCATACAGTGGTGCTTGAAAGTTTGTGAACCGTTTAGAATTTTCTATATTTCTGCATAAATTTGACCTAAAACATCATCAGATTTTC
>JAOTRR010000051.1:2320550-2338611 GCA_028570945.1 Gogo arcuatus
ACAACATTTTCAAGGAACTTTAGAATTTTGGAACTTCTGAACTGTAGACTGAGGGTAAGAATACATGGAGAATACAAGGGGAAAAATCCTGAAAAAACCCTACATTTTGTAAATATATTAATAACATGTTCCTAAAAAGGTACAGTGAAAAAATTTGGTGTGTACATCTGTGAAGCCATCATAAATATCTGCCCCAAATGTAATTTTAATATCTTTTTTGAAATATGCATTGCTAAGGAGTTTATGTACTAAACTTTACAAGCAGATTTCTCCATTTCTGACTTTTCGTAAAATGTAACATCTGACTATTTCAAATGCCCATATCTCAGTGGTATATTGCTCAAATGTCTTGATCTATGCGTCACTGTAAAGCTTTTTTAATGGCTGTTCATGAAAACATAACAGTTTTAACACCTTTTTTTTACTACAGTTGGTAAATGACTGACACAAGTTCTGCTCTCACCATCCCTTTCGGATGTGGGCCATACTTCACCTACCAATGAGGTTAAGGATTTTACATTTTCAAACATTCCTGTGAGCTTTGTACGTAAAGCTGTAACTAGATTACATGTCAAGAAGGCTTCTGGGATGTCTATACCTACTCGTTTATTGAAGCATGGTGCTGATGTCATAGCTCCTCCGTTGACCAAGATCTTTAACCTATCGTTATAGTGCAACCATATTCCATCAGCTTGGAAGACTGCCCAGGTAACGCCAATACATAAAGACGGTGGCCTTAATGACCCTAACAACTTCTGTCCAATATCTGTTATACCTACAGTTATAAAGATATTTGAACAGGCTGTGCATAAACAACTGGACTTTTGTCAGCATGTGACTGGTATTCTACAGGAGGGTCACATATGCAGTAAAGAAATGTGCGTAATTGTTGATATGGTGAAGTTTTTTTATGAGGAGATGTTTAGTTAGCATTCATGGAAGGAGTCTCCAGTGTCAGCACTTCGTAACAGTCAGTGAGAGGTAAAGTTGGAACTTTTAAGTTTTCCAACACAGAAATGTCTTCAAGGTGGTGGTTTCACTGCAACATAACAAGCTGCGTTTGTTTTAATCCTATTTACTTTGAGAGAAAAATGAAAGCCTAATGAGGGAACAAATGTTTATAGCTGCTATAATGTAGATGATAACAGGAACTAATTTGTTTTATGGATGTTCCACAACGCTAAATACAACTAATAATGGATTAAACGTACGATGTGTCATTCTTTAATTTAAAAAATGAAATGTTTAACAGTGTTTTATTCCTTATGTATATAGATTCTAGAAAGAACAGCTGGGTGAAAGCTAGCAAGATATTGGCTTTTTGTGATAAGCTGCCTGTGCTGTGGGGGAAAATGGTGTAAAAGCCTTGGAACGGAGCCAAACATAAAACTGTGCAACTTCACCCTTCTCCTTTTCTTACCTTGTAATCTGCCCTGACTTAGAGCCCTTCTCTACTATTGAGTTCTGCTATCAAATTCAAGAAACACAATTAGGTGGACCTTGATATAAAACAAGCTTCTTAATTTAGGAGAATGTATGAGGTACCTGTGGTGCGAGCCCCATGTGGCACAACCCTCATCACTGTCGCAGTCTTCCTGAGGCTGGGTGGGGCTCAGTGAGGGATCAGGACCCAGGGAAACCGTGTCCTCAGGTGAGGTACTTGGAGAGTCAGCCATGCCCTCAGATGCCGCGTAACCTTGATCGGCCAAACTCTCAGTGCTGCACATGGACACTGTCTCGGCTTCTTGTTCCGCTGTGTGCAGCCAGACTGGGGTCAGGGAGACCAGCAAGGACAAAATGGAAGAACTGTTAGCACTGAAATAATATATTTTTTTTATCACCACCAAAACTTTGTATTTTAGTAGTTTACTAGTTTGATATAAAGTGCTGTAGAATAAAGTTGATTCAAGTCTCGACGGCAAACCAAACCGTACGCCAGGTGTACACTATCGGATTTAAAATTACTACTCATTGCACAACAGAATTGCTCAGCTTGGTGGAACACATTTTTGGGAAATGTTTGTCCCATAAAACTTTAGATTTACACACAATGTAAAATGTCTAAATCATGTCAAATCATACAGTGTATACCTGTATGTTACTTATAGGCAAGTGTTTATCATTAGTTAGGCAACACATTGTGATATTCAACATTCAGAATGTTGTTATTATTGACATTTTGGCCACACTCTTTGATATGTGACTACTAAGTCCTTCCCATGCCAGCACCTGGTATTCCCAGGCAGTCTCCCACCAAGTACTAACCAGGTTAAGGCGCATTGGGCGGCGCTGATCTCCGTTTCGATCTCCACCAATGGCAGTAGGTACCATTTTTATAGTGGCCTTTGGTATGACCCGACCACAAGTAGAACTCGTGATCACCCGATCGAGAGGCGGACAGACTAACCACTAGGCCAACTCACCGGCTGTGACTACCAAGGTTTTGGGCAAATATTGCCAGAAGTCATCCAAACAGTTACCTTTAGATAGCTAACTTAAGTAACATGCAAGCTTGGTCTCCAAGACAAGAATTAATCTTATTTAAGAAGTATAACTAGGAAGGACAATACATATAATGACACTAAATGCGAAACCTGCCGAGATACCTTTTCAGTTAAACTGCTGCTACCAGGACGTGTTGTTTTTAAACCAATTTTCTCCCAGTTTAGTTGTTGCCAAATTACATTGCGCTATCTGTCTCCCTGATCATGAAGGATACCAGTGCAACAGTGTACAATACCAGACACGGCTGTGACATCGCTGGGATTCGAGCTTGTTAGAATATCCTAACAAAAGGGGAAAGACTTCAATAGCTGTACCACTCGGGAGCCAGATCATTTTTTAAAAAATCTTGGAATATTATTATAAAGGAAACAAGTGTGTACTTTTAATGTGTGAGTATAAAAGAAACAGCAGTGACTCAAAAAACAGAAGTTGATCCACATTCACAGTCACTTAATTACTAATGACACTTGCCTGTGCCACCTTTACTTTGCGAAGTCCCTAGTTTACTTCTGCCTGATTGTTTGCTGATTGCCTGACCAGAGAACTAAGAACAGACCAGGTTTAAAAAATATGGTTTTAATCTGAATTTACACAAATTTTACTACAAAATGTCACTAATGTCTACATGATTTCAGAGTTTCAGGTTAGGGAAAGCTGGGTTTAGAGGAGATATAAGGAAACTATCTTCCACTGGCTGAACTGTGACAGAGCCTCAGGATTAACAGTAGGCATGCCCGGATAAGATATATTGCTATGTCAGAGCTAAACCATTTACAGCTTTAAAGTCATAAGCAGGACTTTGTAGTCAATGTGGAACTTAAAAGGAGTTTGACTGAATATAGATTGAATAAGACATTATTTTCCTGGTAAGGCCACAGGCTGCTGCATTCACAACTAACTGAAACTTGCTTAAAAAGCCAAGGGCCTCTTAATCGCTGATGGTAATTCTACAAGGCATTTTAGAAAATGTTATTGAGGTTGGTAGCACACGGTGTTCTCAAACATTTTGAAAGAAAGCATCGAGGTATAGAGCTTGTTATACCCAATGGGATGAAACTCACTAAAACATCCTTGGCTTATGATGCCTCCTGGATTTGGGGGAATTTGAGAAACAAATAGTCTGCTCATTTGTTCAGTTAGATACTTGATACTCTTAGATACTGTGTAAATAAGGATTGACACTCACTGGCCACTTTAATAGGAACACCTTTACACCAGCTCATTCATGCAATCATCATATGGCAACAGTGCAATGCATAAACGCATGCAGATACAGGTCAAGAGCTTCAGTGAAGGTGCACATCAAACATCAGAATGGGGGAAAAAATGGATCTCAGTGATTTGATTGTTGGTGCTGAATGGGTTGGTTTGAGTATTTCTGACATCTCCTAGGATTTTCGTGTACAACAGTCCCTAGAGTTTACACAGAATGGTGCATAAAATAAAAACCATCCAGTGAACAGCAGTTCTGCGGGTGGAAACACCTTGTTGATGAGAGAGGAGAATGACCAGATTGGTTTAAGCTGACAGAAAGGCTACAGTAACTCAATTACAAGGCTACACAGGGCACAGGCTCATAAAACTGGACAGTTAAAGATTGAAAGAAAAACAAACAAACAAACAAAAAAAATGTCATCTGGTATAATGAATCTCAATTTCTGCTGCACCAGATGGTTGGGTCAGAATTTGACATCAACAGCATGAATCCATGGATCCAACTTGTCTTTTGTCAACAGTTCAGGCTGGTGCTGGTAGTATAATGGTGTGAGGAACGTTTCCTTGGCACACACTGGGCACCTTAATACCAACTGATCATCGTTTGTATTGTTACTGAGCACATATATCCATTTATAGCCACAATCTACCCATCTTATAATGGCTACTTCTAACGTGATAATGTGGTAAGTCAGAAAGCACAAATTGTCTCACACCATGAACATGAAAAAGAGTTCAGTGTACTTTAATGGCCTCCCCAGTCACCAATCCAACAGAGCACCTTTGGGAGGTGGCAGAATGGGAGATTCACAGTATGAACATTCAGCTGATAAACTTGCAGTAATTATGTGATGCAAAAATGTCAACATGGACCAGAATCTTAAAGGAATGTTTCCAGCACCTTGGGGAACCCATGTCATGAAGAACTGAGTCTGTTCTGAGAGCAAATGGGGGTCGTACCCAGTATTATCTTTCTTATAGCTGGCTTTTTGTGACAGAATATCGGTGTTTCAATGTCAGATGACCAAAAACATTAAGTATTATAGTGCAAATCTGTACATATTAATAAGCATGTAGTTACTTGGACTAAAGGAACTGAAATCTTCTCTTCAGAGTTGGAGAAGTGTGTTAAGAGCAAAGTTGTTGTTGTGGCTATACACTTCGATATTGAAGCTCTTGAACTTTGGCTTGGTAACCAGGGCCAAATGGTCTGAAATCCAATGGAAGGAAGCCAACCTAAACAAGTTGTAGAATTACACACTCTTTCTGCTTACATTGTGTTAACATGCCTAACTGCTCTGGCATTATCTTATTTCTTTCACTTTTTAGCTCTAGTATTTTCCTTTCCTAAACCTAGCCCCCTCTTTCTCTCCCTCTATCTCACTCAATCTGTCCTGATAACTGCCTCTTGCTCCTGATGCTTTCTGCTTCCAATTTCAGAACACACACTGTCATCTAAAACCGAAAACATTAACCCTCTTTAGGAGGATAAAAGTGAGATGAAAAGTAATTCTGCTCTTTTATTCATGACATGAAAGATAGAGCTATTTGAACCAACCACTGGGTAACCTTGGGTTGTGTGTGTGTGTGTGTGTGTGTACATGCTGTAGACTCTGGTTCCTGGACGTATCATGAGTCACATGCTGTTTCCCAACCGTTTCCCAGCAGAGCTCTTAAAACACGGCAGCTGCGACCACAGATCTCTCTCTCTCTCTCTCTCACACACACACACACACACACACACACACACACACACACACAAGCACTGCACTTGCCAGACACATGATCGCAGACTCATATATACAATCTCTTATGCTCAAACACTGCCCTAATCTAGAACCACAATTGGACAGTGGCGAACTCATTACATTTCCACACCACAGGAAAACATGCTTGGGTACATTTAGTAACAAATGTGAGCATACACAGTGCCGGTGCCTCAAAACACCACTACTAGAGTCACACCAAGTACTGGTACTACCACAGTATTGTATTAAAACCCCAGTTTCAAAAAAGTTGGGATGCTGTGTAAAATGTAAATAAAAACAGAAAGTAACGATTTGCAAATTCTTTTCATCGTATATTCAATTGAATGAATATCTTGTCTTTCTATTGTAATGTTCAAACTGATAAACTTTATTGTTTTTTTGTAAATATACACTCATTCTGAATTTGATGCCTGAAAAACGTTCTAAAAAAGCCACTTTGCTTGAAAAGGATTCAAACTGTCACCCTCAGTTGAGAGGAAATTAGTTCGAATGGTCAGGAACAACCCAGGAACCACCAAGGCACAGGCCTGCCATGACCTGGAAGCTGCTGGAACACTGTCTACACTCAAGTGAGTTTTACATCACCATGCACTGAGAGGCTGCCGTCCAAGGAGGAAGCCCCTGCTCCAAAATCGACACCTTCAAGCTCAACTAAAGCTTGCAGCTGACCAGACGAGCAAAGAAAAAGTCTTCTGGAAGAAAGTTTTATGGTCAGATGAGACAAAGATTGAGTCATTTGGCCACAATGACCAGAGGTACAAAGGAACACTGTACCAGCTGTTAAGCATGGTGGTGGTAGCATCATCCTCTGGGGCTGTTTTGCTCGCCAGTGGAACTGGTGCATTGCACAAAGCAGATGGAATAATGAAGAAAGAGAACTACCTCAGAATTCTTCACCATAATCATCAGAAACCTGGACAGTATTGGGTGCTCCAACAGGACAATAACCCCAAACACACATCAAAGCTGGTTGTGGAATGGATAAAACAGGCTAACAATAACCTTAAAACAAATCTTCAACCCTATCAAAAATATGTGGACTGTGCTTAAAAATCAGGTCCGTGCCACACACAACTACCAATTCTGCTAAATATCCAACCAGAATTCTGCCAGAAGCTTGTTGATGGCTACCAAAAGCGTCTGGTAAAGGTGAAAAGGACATTTAACCAAATATTAGATGTGCTGTATGTATATTTTTGACTCTGTATGTATAATTTTGACCTGTGTGGATTTCAGAAAACCCAAAATAAGTTAAAACTTGCGCACCAAATTATTGTTTTCTTTTCTATTAAAGGATGTATTTTCTTATGATCAAATACATCTTGCTAAGAACGGCAAACAGCTAAATAGTCTACTGGCTACCCCTTTGCTCTTTATCCTCTCTCCTCCTCCAATCATATTCCTTTGCTCTTTGTTAAATTAGTTAAGTATTACATTCTTTAGATTTGCTATTATTTCTGTTATTGTTAGCTCATACGTTGACAAATGTATACAATCTTACTATAGCTGCTTTGTTAGCCTTTCTTAATGACTTCATATGAGTACGTTCTGACCACAGCCCTGCTGTTAGTGGAAAATTTTTGATTGGTGGCCTGTTTTGCCACCCAGCAGTGACACTGTTCTATCTGATACACTCATACCTGATACACTCAGTGTACTGCACTGCAATGAATCCACACTACATTTCACTTGGAATCACACCGAGACCACCTCACTCTCGGGCCGGTTGCTTTGGTCCAAATGTGCTGTGCTCTTACATGTCTAAAGAGCCAAGGGGAAAATGCACCAATGTTGCATTGCGTGTGTAAAATCACCCTGAATTTATAAAAAAAATCATAGTTACACTCAGTGTGATCACTTGCTAATTAGTAAAAGAAGTGTCTATGAATGGCTTTCAGTCATTCAGGACAGTCCCAGAAGTGAAGTGGACAAATTTATTTGATTTAATGAGCATTGGAAAAACTAGAAATGATCCTCGCTGAAATGTCACACTACTGCTGTTGAACTCTTTAAAACTCATTAGAATCTGCTTGGTGGCACGGTGGTGCAGTGGTTAGCACTGACGCCTCACAGCAAGAAGGTCCTGGGGTCAAAACTTTCTGGCCTTTCTGTGCGGAGTTTGCATGTTCTCCTCGTGCCTGCGTGGGTTTCCTCCCACAGTCCAAAGACATATGGATTAGGTCAAATGGCTACCCTAAACTGCCCATAGGTGTGACTGTGAGTGTGAATGGTTGTTTAACTCTGTGCTAGCCCTGTAACAGATTGGCAACCTGCCCTGGGTTCTCTCCCGAATTCAGCTGAGAATGGCTCCAGCTTCCCCTGCAACCCTGACGGTATAGATAATGGATGGATGGATGGATAGGATCTGCTCTTGATTTAACCCTGATGTCAGACGAGTGCTCGCCTGTCCATGGAATGCAAGTTGCGAAGCACAAACTGCATCAGCAAAATGATGCCACCGTAACGATAAGAACACTTGTATGACAATGATGTCTCAGTTTTGGGCTCAATGTTTATCTGGTGTGTTGAGAGGCAGTTTTATCAACATATCAACATTTCGTGGCTTTCCAACAGGCACAACAGGAGGAGCCAGTTGCAATTCAAATAATACAGAACATTCAGGAGAGTCTAGGTTAACGGATGTGCATTCAGTCATTTAATAACACATGGCAGTACAATCATGTCTTTGTCCTGTTTGGGAAGGCAACAAGGAACTTTTTCTGTGTAACAGTCCTGTCAAACTGGCAATACTGATTTAAAGGAAGAGTAATGGAAAAAAAAACATTACACATCACTCATGCTAACAGAACAAAGGCACAAATTATTCAAACTCTTCTGAATTGTTCAATACAAACATCTGACAGCCATCCTAACTGGAGACGTCTGAAATGGCAGACGACTGGTTCAGCTGTGCTGTTGAGAGTTGGTCACCTGATCACACCCTCTTGGGTAACTGGATTCAGAATTACACCAGAGGTGAAATCAGCAATGAACTTGGTGTGTTCCAAAAGAGAGAAGTGCAAGATTTCTTGAAATGGTAGCTAAGACATTTTCTGTTCTTAATCAAGCCTTAAATATGCTGTATTTTCATGCAAAACCTTAAATGAGATAACATCAAACATATATTGAAGTAGTCTTGTTTCTTGAAGAAAAGAAACACAATAGAGAAGTTCATGTAATAGTTATTTCACTGTACCCTAGTGGCAGCTCATCCAACAGGGCAGGTGCAGCAAAGCCCCACCAATATTTATACCAAGTCCTTATTTATTCCAATATAGCACTAATAATGTCAGTTTCAAATTTCCTTACTGTGGAATTTCCTACTTCAGTTTCCACAGTAGAACATTATATATCATCCTTTCAACAAATGTTAATATTCATAAAGTACTAATTCACAACCCTATTCATTTTGGGTGACCAAAGATAAAAAAAAATGCTATTTAACAGATCTAAGATGATGCTCCATTGATTTGCTCACCTCCATGTTGTGCACTTCTCTTTAATTCATATCACAGGTTTATATTACTGTGCTTGTTGTAATACATTATTGGTCATAGAGTTATTTAAGTTTGGAGAAATCGTTGACGTGGGGACGCTTTCTGTAAGGAGACATGTAACATTTATGTAAGGAGTCTCCAGTGTCAGTGCTTTGTAACAGTCAGCGTCTTCAGTACAGAGGACTTTGCTCTTTCTGGTTTCTCAGTAACATGACATGCTCCATTTTTTTTGCCTTATTAACTGCAAGAGAGGGAAAAATTTAGAGGCTGGTGTGTGCGTGGCTGCTATAACGTAAGCCATAACAGAAACTAACTTGATGGAACATCATTAAATGCAACTATAAATTGATAAAAAGGACAATGCTTTATTCATTAGTAAATTAAAAATTGTAATCATTGACATTTGCTGTGGTATGAAAGGAATTAAACACTTAAAAGCATGCTGCTATAGGAAAACAACATTTTTTACTTTGCTCCTTGTCAGGCAACCCAGTCATCGATTATTTTCCTATAACAGCACACCACATCATGTTTTGTTCCTTACTTAGCATACCTTTAGTGATGCAAATTCTTTTGGATGTCCTTATTTATACCAATATAGCACTAATGATGTCAGTTTCAAATGTCCTTACTGTGAAATTTCCTGCTTCAGTTTCCACAGTAGAACATTATTCTCAAAACCCATCTCACCCTGTTTATAATGATATACAGTATATCTCAAATCTTAATAGGTGACTTGGTTTTTGAAGGCCAGACCCTATCCGTCACATGTGAAGCAATTTAGTCAGCATGCAATGGCACCATCTTAAAGCACTTTCTCTTAAACACTGTCATCCTTGAAACTTATTCATCAGCAAACATAAAACTAACAAACAAACCTTCATACCCAAAAAATCCGTCACCCAATCACATGCAAACAAACTTTACAGTCAGTGGTTCCCAAAATCCCTGACAGTGTCCCAGGAGCCTCAATATAAAAACATTTCCAGACATTTATTTAAAAATTGCTTGATTAAAAAGAAGACATGATATGTGAACATAAAATAAGGAAGGAAAAAACAGGAAAACTGAATGGAGGGTAGGCAGAAGGAAGATGAAGGGAGGTGTAGGAAGTGAGGGATTGGCTGAGACGGAAGAGATGTCTGTTCATCGGCATCCAGAGTGCAGGAGGTCATGTGTGCAGCAGTATACTGCGGGAGGAATGAAAGCAGAAGAGAAGTAAAGGAGGGAAAGGTAAGAGGAGAGAAAAAAACAGCCGTTTAGGAGAAATGCAAAGACACAACAATAGGAGATTAGAAAGATCTCATAACCTAGAAACTGGCTTCTCAAAAATTTCAGTCTTTGGGGGAAATTTAGGGGAAAAAACCCAGAGAAACCAGACTATAGTAATATAGTACAGGCTGGTGGTGTGAGCAATTCATATGAAATCTATCTCAAAATCATGTTTCCATTTGCATCATTCCATTTGTAACAGTATACATTTCACTCAAATATTAACACATTTTATCTTCTTGTCTATGGTGGTCTCATTAATTACTCACAATAACCTTATATTCCAAGTCTTTCTGGAAATGAATGTGCTGGTATGCGTGTGTCTCTGTGCACGTTCTATAAAAAAATATCAGGAAGCAATGAGGACAGGCTGACCCACTGGCTGACTTTCTGTTTAGCCTTGTCATAATTGCACGCAGGAACATGGCCAACCCACATGATAAAAGACTTCTGACTGGAATGTAATAAATGAAGGCAGAGGAACATGTGGTGTTTATTACGGATCTCGGACTACGAGCGCTGATCTTAAATCAAGGCTCACCCTCCTGTCCATAGGTCATTATGATAGGAGAAAGATTCTTGATGGCTTAGCATCTTATTATTTTTATGCTAGCTCTAGGGAGAGAGAGAGTGAGAGAGAGAGAGAGAGAGAGAGAGAGAGAGAGAGAGAGATCCCTACAGGAACAAAAATGTCATCAGTGTTAAAATTCATTAATCACTTACTGATTTTGCTTTGCATTCTTTGGTCTGGATTATCTTTAGCAATTGGAATGAAGCTGGAACTACGTTGCTAAAACCCTACTAAGACTGCGTACCTTGTTGCACCTGCTGTCACTTGGTTAGTTACTACATTTTGGAGTGGCACAATATCTGGATGAAAGACATCACCCTGGAGACTGGATTGATGATGCCACAGCCATGCATGTCTAGGACTCAAAGAGATTGTGACGGGGAGAATCATCTGGATACCTTCTTGTGTGCGTGTGAATACATGCCGAGACCAACAGTCATATAGTGTAGTATTTGATCAATGTACCATTGTTATATGGCCCTGGAACCAGCTCACCAACTGTTGGGTTGATGCTGGTTCCCAATGACAGACTGTGTACCTTGCTGTACCAGCTGTCACTTGATTAACTAGACTTGTGAAACCCCAAGTAGTGCTACATTGGGAGTCATTAGTCATTATAGCCATTACCAAGACCAAGAAATAGAGCATGACTGCCCCTGCTTTTGGAGTGGCAAGGCAGCCTTCCTCTATCACCATCAGTGGCATCTATTAGCAGTTGACTAGCTTTGAGAGGACTTTTGAAAAAGACAGAAGAAGTAAAAGAACAGGCAGTGGATTAGTAAGAGACCAACTGATGCTCAGGAGCACTGCAAATTCATAAGAATTTACACGAGCCAACTTGTACTGAAACAATGTACTGAGACCTACAGTGAGAAGTCATTCCCATGTGGATGTCTAGCTCCCTCAGCTTTTGAACAGGGGTACATTTGGGTTTGATTGGTAGGTTACATCCTACAAAGTTAGCAGTGCAGTTAGTGGAACTGGTTAGGAGAGAAAAGGGGATCCCACCCATAGTAGGGTCCAAAAGTTTGAGTCCACCCACAGACCCATTTTTATTTTTTATCAAAAATCCAACTTGGTTATTTTAAACATTACATAAATTTAAACATTTTAAACATGATATTAAGATAAATTGTAAAATGTTTACATGTTTGCACACCATATATTGGACCATATATTTCGTTCAAATAGTACGATATTTCACTGTTCACACAAGTTCACTGTTGCCTTTCAACATATATTAATAAAGAAATGATAATCCTATTTAAGAAATCAATCTGACAACAACTTGTTTTATTTGTCCAAAAAATGAGGAAAAACAAGAAGTTGTTAGTAATGGACTCAGAAGTTTTGGCCATACTAAACAAAGCAAATGAGAAAAACATTAAGCAAAAGCTTCATGGGCCTATAATTTTTTTTACAAAGGGTCTTCATTTGCGGTTTACAAAGTTCTTCTCGAGCAATCAAACACAAACTGTATCTTCCAAAATCATTATGTTGTAATTTGGAGACTTGCTTTCATTCTCCCAATATGACTTTCTTAATTTGAAAGGAAATGCTAGTTACATGTGTAACTGTGGTTCTGTGAACACGGAATAACTGCCAGAGATGACAAGAATCACCTATCGGGCTATCACCAACGGGATATCTGGTGTACACAAAGTAACACACACTATATGGCCAAAAGTATGCAGACAGCTGACCATCATACCCATATGTGGTTCTTCCACCAAAATGTTGCCACATAGTCTGAAGCACACAATTGTCTAGATTGCATTTGTATGCTGTAGAATTAAGAAATCTAGCTTTCCTGGAACTAAAGATCCCAGACCTGTGCCAGCATGACAATGCACAAGATGAGGTTGCCAAGGTTGGTGTGGAAGAACTTGAGCGGTCTGTACAGAGCCCTGAACTCAACTCCACTGATTTCTTTTGTTTAGGGAATTTTATTTGTTTAGGGAATTGATTTATTCGTCACATATATTAGAGCACAGTGAAATTCTCTCTCTGCATTTAACCCATCTGGGGATGTGAGCACACATACAGCTTTGCTGCAGTGCCCGGGGAGCAGTTGGGGGTTAGGTGCCTTGGTCAAGGACACTTCAGCCATTCCTGCTGGTCCAAGGAATCAAACCGACGACCTTTTGGTCCCAAAGCTGCTTCTCTAACCTTTAGGTCATGGCTTCCCCACTTCTTTGATGAACTGGAACACAGGCTGCACCCCAGGCCTCCTCACCCAACATCAGTGGCTGACTTCACTAATGGTCTTGTGACTAAATAGACACAAATACCCACAGCCACGCTCCAAAATCTAGTGGAAAGCCTTCCCAGAAGAGTGGAGGTTTTTAGAACAGCAAAGGGGGACTAAATCTATTTAATGAATGAGGTCAAATGCTATAATGTGTGAGAGGATGGGGGATATGTCTAGATGGTCTGCTCCTTGGTGGGGGCACACGTTGGGAGTTAATACCCAAATGCGGCAGTATCCTTATGCCAATGGCCATCAGAGTTGGCACGGATACCTGCATGCATCTAGTCCAAAAGAAGGAAGTGAATGATAGTCACATGACAACAATGTTTATATCACATACTATGTCATGCAGTCACTTCATGACTTTGCTGAAGATCCTTGCATGTGTGCATGCAAACAAGAAGGTATTTAGGTCATTCTCATCACCACTGGTGGTTAGTAGGGGTGAAATGGAACTGCATAGATCATAACTGCCATATTTCCTTGGCAAATCTTCTTTTTCATTTTTATTATCCAACCAAATGATATGTGCTCCTTGTAAAACCAACCATGCTTCTTTTAACACCTTCTAATCCTGAGAGCACAGTAATGCTAAAGGTGGTTGCATCACCTCAGCCAGTCTTTATCTGTGATTTGCTGACAGCAGGCAAATCCATCATCATAATCTCTCCTTCCTCAGAGCTCATACGCATGCTGCAGCTCATCCCCGAGGGCAGTGTCATGTCCTCCTGGTGCTGAACAATCACTCTGAATGCTAGTGACTAAGCACGGCCGAGCGTTGATGATGGATGAATGCCAGAAAATCGAAACAGCGCCATCATTAGTTTTAACACCTTGTCTCTAGCACGTCAAACTTGTTTTTAATGTGCCACACTAACGTTTTCCAGCTTGTCTAAGCCATGCATCATTATTAACTCAAATCATACAAATCTTGCTCAAAAGGAAATATATGAAGAATGAATATGTATACTGAAAATAATATATGTCAATGTAGCCTTTTACTACTGGCTATTTTTCCAAACTGAACAGTATGCTATCTGATGTACATATTATTTGGCCGGCAGTGCTTGCTAGCTAAGCGCTTACCCTCCCTTACAAAGTTTTCCTGGTGGCGATAACACCTGGCCTCTGCCTGTGGCGACATGTAAATCTGCACACTATCCTTATAGCTGAATGCCAGATAATAAGAATAGTACATCATTAAAGCTTACCACAGTGATCACCAGTGATGTTCACAATTATTTATTCATTATGTCTTCAAAATCACCATTCATTTTAATCTCTTCATCAATATGGCAACTTTTCCAACTTATCCAAGAGCAGAAGACTATTTTTGTGACATTTAGTTATTTAAAATTTCTGGTGTTTTTATTCAGGCTTCCAACTCAAAATGCATTCCTCCACTTATGAATTAACACAGAATTAGAGGTACCAAAGTTAGAATCTTAAGGTCTAGCTGTTCCTGAGGACCAAGATGGAGAACTGTCATGCCTGGTCGTTTAAAATTACTGAAGTTCAGGGCAACTGTCTTTTATGCCCCAGAAACCAGAAACACTAGCTAGTTATCGATAATAATAACTAATATTATAATATATAATATAATATATAATTATAATATTATAATATTATATCTAAATAATAACAGGGACAAGAAGGAATATATGAAACAGATGGTATTACACTATGCATGTGTTAGTAAAGTCCCTCTGTCAGCATCTCTCAGTAAAATCCTACAGCTGCAATTTTTTGCCAGTGGTATCTGCTTCACAGATTCTGCTTCTCTTACATGAAGACTCATTTCCAGTTATGGAAGGCAAAAGTGAGGAAATCTTTGCTCATAATGAGTTCACGGGGTTTCCAAAATGGAATACCTTTATTTGTCATGTAGCTTTTGGGCATTAACCAACACATAGGGGCACTGGGGACTCAGTAGTTCAGGCTTGACCAGCAGGTCATGATGCAAGTTCAGATCCCAGTGCTGCCAGTCTGCCACTGCTGGTCCTGTAATCAAGGTCCTTTACCTTTAAACCTGCTCCGAGGATGGTAATTAATGGCTTGACCCTGACTTATTTCCAAACTTATTTCCAATACTACTGCCTCCAACTTGTCCCTAATAAACGGAGCTCTACCATCTATATCATCATCTAGCTTTATGATTACGACAGTTCTCTTCCAGAAGCAATATGCTACGCCGTATTTGAGCCAAAATGCGCCATACACTTGAAGCAACAGTAATATGTGGAGCAACTACTATCAGAGAATAAGCAAAAAGCTCCATTTTGAGTGAATTTCAATTTGTGGAATTAATGGAATGTGTCTTGCAGAGCTAGTTTAAGAGACAGCACGGTGATTTAATCCACAGATAATGTCTCGATTCCTATCAGGATCAAAATTAATTTGATCTACTACTAAAACCACAAGGCTGGAGATCCTGGTATAACTGATAGAACTTTAGACACAAACTTTTTCATTTATCTACTTTTCACATTGGCTATCAATCAACACTTGATGTAGTAAGTGTCAGATAACCTTCTTATAAAAGAGCTATTTATTTAGTGCTTTATACTCTATGTGACCAAGACAATGTAAGATGCTAAAGCTAGCTGCATGATTTGAGGACAAAAATGATCAGTACATGATTAACATACAAAGTAGGGTTAAGAAAATGTTATTTGACATGCATCAATTACAAGTCATGCTTCACCCCAAGGTTGATGTAACAACTGTATATTATTGTCCATGCATCTGGGAATTTGTACATTTGCTCAGTATAAGTTGGGTTAGGAAAGTTTTTGGGTGGCGTTTCTGGATCTTTGCCAGTGCTGTCAGTTGCAAAATACAGTCTTTTGGCTGACCTCTCTGTCATTCTCTCTCACTCTCATTCTCTCTTTCTGAGAACAGGCTTCAACCTGCTCAGAGAAAATTCTGCCCTGAGTCAGGCCTGATGAAGACTGATGAAGGTGTAGACAAAATGTCAACAAGATGAATTTTCGTATTCCTAAATTGTTGATTTCCAATACTATTTTCTAAGCAGGTGCTCACAAATTCCATATTTTCTAAATTTTCTGAGAAATCCTTTCATGCTCATTATGTTCCGAAAAGCTGCCAGTGGTCTTTATGATTTAAGCTAATTGCTGCAAACTGGCCAGATGAAATAAAACATTGTGTAACAAGAACTCAACATGCGGTATGTCTACAGTCATGGGAATCCTGTAAACAAAGCTGAGTAAAATGGGGGAAAAAAACCACAGAACCATCAGTGTTTCATCCATCATTACTCCGTCAATCTTTTAAAAAACTTGACTAGTGGAAACTTAGTTTTAGGCAGTTGCTAAGCATGTGCTTAAAATCAGCTCTGCAACATACCGTAATATTTAACACTTATGATATTATCATGATCACTTAAAAATTTAATGAAGAAAAGTTGTAAATTACTTTTAATACAAAATAATTCAATATGCTAGTGCTCAGTGTGTCAAGCTAAAATAACTAGAACCAACAGAACTACACAAAATATCTTTAACAGGCCCAGCCTAGTTTATGAAATAAAATAAAGTGGACAAAACGGCAGTATATCATCATCATGGACTCACTGACAACCCATTGGCACAGATAATCCTATGTAAACAAGACTAGTTATGTTTTTATCGAAGCTATGATGCTATCCAGTTACTATGAGTAAAATGTTTCGAGACATGATATGAATAAAGCCCATGCAACTTCCTGATTTTGTGGTCACAGGTGTCTGTGGGTCAAAAAGCTACATGCTTAAGATATACTGGATCAACTGATCACAAATGTGATCATGAGCATGCGACATCAGCACTAACCTTTCTTTTTCATTTCTACAGCTTGCACTTAGCACTGGAATAAATATAATGATTTAATATTAGCTCAGCGTTCCGGCTAACTATATGATTTTGAGTAGCAAGATACGTTTGCGAGCAAGCTATCAAACTATCACGGTCATGTCATATGATTGTGCTCGTGTTTAAATCAGGACTTGTCTGCTAAGGTAAGGTTTTTTGTTGAATGATGACCAAGAAGTACAGTAAACATTCAGGTATTCTGCAGGAAGGAAACTGAATAATATTGTAGGTAATCTTTAGAAATTCTAGCCTGTGTGATACATGGTGAAAATTTCCAAGTACTGTACAAACCTATCGCACTGTGACGGTTGTTCTCCACTTCCTCCATTTTAAGCTCCAGTGCAGATTCCATCTCCTCAGGCTCTTGCTTAACAAAGCTTCTGCACGCTGGCTGTTGATTCAATTCTGGAACTGGTCCCACCTTGGAGGTCAAGCCCGTTGCTACCTCAATGGCCGGCTCGGCCATGGTTTCCTCAGCCAGGCTGCTGGATTCAGCGGCATCATCGCTGCTGTTGCTGCTGCAGATGGAGGCAGCCGGTTCCGAGTCCTCAATGCTGTGACTCAGATCAGACATGGAGTCATCGGATGCCGCCGTATCGCTGGGCACCCGGGCAGCAGCCACGGCGAGAGTTGGTGAGGAGGTGGTGGGATGTATGGTGGATGGGGGAGGTGGGGCTTTCCGTTTCTTTACCTGACTTGGTGAGCTCGGTTTTGTCTAGGAAAGAAGAAAAGGACAAAGGAAGTTATGAGAACAGATGAACCAATTACTTTTATCCATTTATCGTATGGTGTACATGCTCAATCAGTTGATTGAGCATAGGCACATACTTATGTTTGAGGACAAAGGAAAGGTACAAGATAGACAGACCAGGTCACACTAACAGCAGGAATGTGTGGTACATTGGCCTCTGGCCGTATCCTATTAGGAACAATAACTACCTCTGCCAACTTTGTCGGAGGAGGTTATGTTTTCGCCTCCGTTTGTTTGTTTGCCCGTGAGCAGATTTTGATTAGATTTTGAGGAAAGGTGGGCCATGGGCCAAGGAAAAATTGAGTAGATTTTAATGCAAATCCGGATATGTATGTGGATCCAGGATTTTTTTGTCTGTTCC
>JAOTRR010000051.1:2374899-2387732 GCA_028570945.1 Gogo arcuatus
TCCCATCCTCAACACAAGATCTCGGTGAAAAATTAATACAACTCTGGACTGAAATTAATGTTATGACATTGCATAAGTTCATCGAAACAATGCCACAGCGAATGCATGCTGTAATCGAAGCTAAAGGCGGTCCAACCAAATATTAGAGTGCGCGACTTTTTTTTTGGCAGGACAGTGTGGAATGCTGACCAGGACAAAGAAAAACCAAACATATTACCTCAATACAGATATACAAGATCCCTACACTGGCTAACTGATTTTAAAAAGTGTTGTTACTTATGTCTATAAATCACTCAACTCCTTAGGACCAAAATATATCTTAGATCTACTTGAAGAAGACAAACCTACGAGGCCTCGCAAGACAACAAACATCTGGTCGGCACACAGTGCTTAGACCAGACCAAGCATGGTGAGGCTATATTTATTTCCAAAGCTAGAACCAACAGACAGGATTCTCAGATATTCCCCAAATTTGGTGATCTAAAACTCCCAACTAAAAACACTACTTTTTTCTGGGCCTCTAACACATACACTTTTAACCCACAGTTTGCAATTCTTTTTAATTATTGACAAATCTATATCTGATTTATGTCTTATTTCCTTTTTCTTTCATTATTTATATATTTATTTTATGACTTTTCATCCTCTTCATCTTTTATTTAGCGTTTAGCTATGTAAAGTACTTTGAATTGCCCTTGTGTATGAAATGTGCTATATAAATAAACTTGCCTTGTCTCACCTTACTAATTTCAACCTAATACAGTATGTGTTTAGAGAACTAAACTTTAGTTTGCATCAACCAATTTTTCATTTCACTCTTTATGAAACACACCTGTAATTGTTAGGGGAAATTAATTTGCAAGCTCACCAGGGAATGTCTGACGTAGTTCCAGAGGCAGATTAGTAGACGTACTGTCTTTAAAGGAATAATCCAAAGATTTTGAAGTTAATTTCTATGCGTAATGCATCACTGGAGAGTTTTGAGCCAGATGCTGTGTGTATCCATGACTCACTCACCCCAGTCATTCATTTTATAGATCTAGTCAGCATTTGTTTAATAATTAGGAGTTTAATATTCAGGATATAAATGTGAAACATTTCTTCAGAACTTCAAGCAGGCACTTGTGTCATTTGAACCTTTCTGACATTGTTTCTCCTTTTTCCCTTGTGTAGACTCTTTGGGTGTGTGCGTGAGGTCATGTGGTGCAACATCTATGATCTCTGGTCAAAGTGAATATGGAGACAGTCAATGGCATTTGAAAATTTCTGTTTAGTGAAACACTCATGCTAGCATGAGTGTTTCACCACTGGATAATAATCACTGGATGCTCCTCACGTCCACTTGCCTTCACCCACAATATCGAGCTTTAGTGGTCTTTAAAGTTCTACAGCTGCTGGAACAAACACAGAGCCTTCTCCAGGGAGATTGAAAGCACGAAGTACAAACACACAGTGGTGTCCTGGGACCAATTACTCACCATAAGGAGGAGAGAGAGTTCAAAAGATTTAGAGAGCTCTCCTCTCCTTACAGCAGCCACATGTGGCAAAACCTTCAGAGATGAATTAATGAATTTTTGCCAAATGGCAGCCTATTTTAGTTTCATTCCAGAATCCTTAAATGCTCGATGTAATTTTTAAAATGGTTCTGTCCATGCAAACGTAATAAGAACAACACATCCGGCAGAATATGATATGCAATTCATGCCATGCCTGTGCTGATATGAAATTTTATATCATGCTTATTTCCTCATCATTGTTATCATGGCTGATGATATTATATAGGAGGTTATGTGTTTAAAAAATTATATGCGCCTGTTCTCCTGGGGAAACATTTTAATATTAAATGAACTGATGATCTCATTCTGCTCCATCACACGTCATTGCTAATAGTGCTAATCGTTTAACCACAATTAAACTGTTTCAATATAGACAGGGACATAAGCTCACCAAGATACAGGTCACGAGTTTCAGTTAATGTTCACATCAAACATCGGAATGTGGAAAAATGTGATCTCAGTGACTTTGTCCGTGGTGTAGTTCTTGATGCAAGATGGGCTGGTTTGAGTATTTCAGAAGCTCCTGATCTCCTGGGATTTCACACATAACAGTCTCTAGAGTTCACACAGAATGGTGTGAAAAACAAATAACATCCAGCAAGTGGCAGTTCTGCTGGCTGAGATGCCTTTTTGATGAGAAAGCTCAGAGGAGAATGGCCAGACTTGTTCATGCTGACAGGAAGGCTACAGTAACTCAAATATTCACTCTTTACAACCATGGTGAGCAGAAAAGCATCTCAGAACACACAAACACGTCAAACCAACAAAAGCAGAAGTCCACATTGGGTTCCATTCCTATCAGCCAAAAACAAGAATCTGAGGCTAAAGTGTGTAAAGGATTTTCCCCCCCAAGAACTATGTTTAAGCGTCTTAGAAACATCATATATACAATAATTATCCCTCAATGAATAACTGTTGCTGGTGGCTCAATGTCATGAGAGTTGATGCATTCCAGAAATGCTAGCTGTAAAAATCCAGGAGGAGGAAATTTAATTCAATAATAATTTAGAAAAAACATGTAAAAGAATTCTTCACTTACTACGCGCCACTCCTCTGCGTATAAAACAGGTCCAGCAATGATTAGCACCAGCTGACTTGTGCTTCTGTGCAGATGGCATTGGAAGTGAGTATACACCGATTCCTCTGCCAATGGCTTCAACACAGACGCTTCTCACTGAACAAAGGATCTCATGAAGCAAAATCGCAGAAGTGCTTTGAATCCTTTCTTGGCATTGATATTGCCATTGATCCTTTTGTCATGGCTTTGCATCATGGGAAATCCTTGCACTTTTGAAATTGAAATACAATAAGTGTTGATGATGTCAGCACTATCTGATCCTGTGTGGAATGTGTTTAATTGTCTCTAGTTTTGAAAGCGATTTCAAAGAAACAGCAATATTTATATGATCCTCATCCCTAGACGTGGCATTTTCTTTTTCGCTGTGATTGTTTGCGCTGTGTTCGGGAATAATTGCCAAGCAATTGATGTGGGTTTGTTTGATGTGGTCTGGCAAGCTTTTTAGAGCATGCTTACTATGGTCCATTAAGAACTAGAGGGTTTTTTTTTCTTTTTTTGTCTCTAAATATCCTAAGCTGTCCTTGGAGGTCAATGAAGTAACATTCAATGGAGTCTAAAAGTCCAAGCCAAAAAGAATCAATTATTATTACTTAACTATCACTTACAATATATTACTTTTCACATTACTAATACCAAGTGAGTGCAAAGGTATAACTTGTACATAGCTTGTGATATTTCCGAGTGCATTAAAAAAATGTTAGTGTGTCCACAACTTGCAAAACTGAAATAAAAAGAGCTTTTAATCGCACACTTTGAGTTCTTTCGGACCATTTTTACTGAGCTCTGTTTATGTCTCAGGTTTCCATAGTGGAAACAACTGTACAACTGAGGAATGTATGTTTCTGTTTACGTTGCATCAGAATGCCTTGTTGTCAGGGACTGAGAGTGACTAATTGTCAAGAACAACATACTGAGTAAGAGATGCCATTTTCACTCACCTAACTTTGACAGCTGATATTGTTCTTGTCTAGCTGGAGTCGGTTGCTGCTGTGTGCTGCTTGCAATGAATTCATTGTTGCTGAGTTTTATTATAAAGAGGTTTTATCAGGTTACTTGTATTATAAGAAGATGCTGTAGTTTCTCCTCTTGATGTTTTTCACAGCGTACATGACATTGGCATGCTATTTTACACTGATTGCAATCATCAGTTGTTCAGATCGATGTCATTTCATGTCATTCGTGCGACTAGGCATAGTATTATGCGGTATCAAATGTTGGCATTTGAGAATTTAAGCAAGTGAATGAGCATGTATTAAGCAGACAGCCAATTCAATCCCACCTAAGACTCATTCTGTAGTGGCTATTTTACACATTTATATTATATTAGACATCAATTTTTCATACAAACCTGTCCCTTTAAGACAGACATTCACCTTGTAAGACAGGTGTGCAAGGCAGAAGGTTGCCACGGGGGACAAACTGTGTGTGCTGAGGCCAGGGCTCAGAGAGAGCAGGACCCCGGGGGTAGGGGGGTGGGTGCTGACAGAGGACTGAGAGGGAGCAGCAGGAAATAACAATTAGCCTGTTCCATAGTCCCTCAGCAGCTGAGCTGAGAGTTGCACACCAGTAATTACTCCTCCTCGCTCTGCATGATGCAGACTTTCACACATCGGAGGTGTGTGTGTTCACACTCTATTAACACCTGCAGCGTTATTGTTCTGAGAAATTGAAACTAATTTATTGCCTTATTGGTACAGGATGTAATGAGTTGAGCAGATAGTACTGTGTTTAGATTATCCTCCCTGTGACATGCTGAGTGAGGGGTGTAAAGACAAATCACATTTATACAGTTTATAATGAACATATGGCTTCAGTTGCTGCAATGAAGCTAATTAGTGATTTTATTGTGAAATTAAATGGAGGGCTCAATTGAGCCCCTCAAGGGTTCAAAACCTAACTCGCATGGAAGGAAACTGGAGCACCCGGAGGAAACTCACGCAGGCATGAGGAGAACATACAAACTCCATACAGAAAAGCCCCAGTCAGCCACGAGGTTCGAAACCAGAACCTTCTTGTAGTTTAATCTGATCCACCATCTTCAAGTGAGGCTGGATCCCAAATGGCTTCCTCATCACTCTCTTTGTAGCCTACATAGGGTATAGTATAACAAATCTACCTAGTGCTTTACGTGCATAGTGTAGAATGGTATTTGAGGTTCAGCCAGAGAAAATGCACTTAGGTTTTTGTTGGCATCTATTCTACATATTCTCACTAAAGATGAAAGTATTGGCACCCTTGGTTGTGTTTGGGTGAACACACTGCCTTTATCTGATTTCATATTATGAGTACTATTTTTCTACTATTGCCTATCACTACTCACTACCTTGTAACCTGCAGAGAAACATTTCCTACTTTCATGTTGTGTAGGAAACTGATACATACTGATGCAAGCCAGGATTAGGACAGTCTTGGTTTTAGATTTTTAATTTTTTTTTTTTACCAAACAATGTGAAATATGCTCTATGGCACTCTATGGTTTGCTCAATAGGCAACTAATGAAAGGGTTCCCAAGGTCATCACTGGGGACATGGGGTTCATACCTCAAAACACTCTTAGATGGCAACATACATAAGGTTTTTTTTTTTATTTACTGAAAATAATATGAGAATATATTTGTTTGTAAATGCTGTCTAGCGGAGGTATGAACATTAATCTTCTGTTCATGATGAAGCAACATGAGGCTGTCACACGCAAGATTACTTTGTTTTAGTTCTACATATAAAGTTAAATAGTGTCAGAAACCATAAAAGCAAGAATCCAGTCTGTTGAGACAAATGCAGTTTATAAGTGGGCTTCAGTTACTTGTTTGTGTATTGTCAAGAAAATCAGACCTCTTGGCAGATCAGCTACATTTAAACCTACAGTATATAAAATTAGTTTTTATTAAAATGTTAAATAAAAACATGATATTCCTGTAATAGTAACTCACAATAATTTACAGTCAAAGCTGTCTGGCTCAAACAGGCACACGTCAGATATGTCCTCGTCAGATATATCATCCCGCCTGAAAGACGTTCAGTCAAAGATTCGCCCTTTAACACAGATCCACAGGCTTCATAACATAGTGCATGCTTTCCCTTTCAACAAGGTTGAATGCTTTAGATAAGCTAGCTTGGGTTAGGTGGCTAGAATTTTACCATTCCACTGGCTCTATAGTGTGTTCTGATCTTCAGTTTCAATTTTATTTGTATAGCACCTTTAACCATTGTTAGACATGGGCATTGCTGCAAAGCAGCTTTACAGAAATATATAAATTCTAGATGTAAATTTTAAACTCATGAATTTATAAATTTATCCCTAATGAGCAAGCCTGAGGCGATGGTGGCAAGGAAAACTCCCTGAGACGACATGAGGAAGAAACCTTGAGAGGAACCAGAGTCAGAAAGGAACCCATCCTCATTCCCTTCCTGATCTTGGCGAACGAACATGGTTAAATCTCTGCATCAGCTGTTTAAAATGGTCATTTAGAAAACCAGAACCACAAGCACAAAACAGCCAATAGCACTATGCTAACTGGTAAGAGTAAGTTTTATTCTTATCACACATCTGGGGAGAGATACTGAGGAGACCGAGATAACACTACTTACTGTACTTAATAGAATGTCAGTACTAGAGATGAAACGGTATGAAAATTTAATATCATGATTATAGTGGCTAAAATTATCACGGTTCTCAGCATTATAGCAGTATTGTTAAAATGTGCTGAAAATGTTCAAAAAGTACTGATAAACAAACTGAAACCATTTCTCCATGTTTTATATTGAAAACCACAAATAAAATTAGTAGCACTATGCACTTTTTATTTGCATAAACATTAAAATGATAGCATCAGGGTTGCCACGAACAACTATTTTTCTATCAATTAATATTAATCTATCGACTATTACAGAATCATGAAATGATAAGCAGTGTATACTCTCTGCTCTGAGTCACTGGGGCGTGTCCGCTGAAGGTGCTGAAACCACACCCAATCATGGGAAAGGTGCAGCCTCCAGTAATAGCTGACTGCAGAGTCGCAGAGCCGTAGTGTTACACCCCACAGTTTTACGAGAGCAGTTAAATAACAACGACACAAGACCAATATTTATAACCAAGAAAAGCAAGCGAAGCTAAACTCTCTCTCTTCCCCATTAACGCATGTGGGGAAAAGCGCCATGCGAAATGGCTCTGTGCCAATCTGTCTTCAACATACAAAAACCAGCAGAAATCTATCTATCTTACCTTTCCTCAGCAGAGTTAGTGTTTCAATCAAGCTAGCTAAGTTCGTTTTTAGATCCATGTAACAGCCGGAGGTGCACATGGTTGCTTAGAACTTGACAATACATCAATATATGTCAATATATATTGACAATATTTCCTTGTATTTCTTTTCTGTCAAAGTCCACCAATCCATAAATGAATCCATTTTCAACTACCATTTAGCAACACAACACAAAAACGGAGCACACCCGTATTGCGGCTGAACTTGAAAAACGTCACCAATGTACACTGGTATATTCAGGCATCCTATTTAGTGTGAAGCATGAGGTATGGGAATTTTCATTTAATGTGCATGACTTGCTTCATGCAGCCATCAGATTAATCCGACAGATCTTCAGCCAGTATCTCTGAAAAACATTTTGCTGTCAGTGGAAACACCACACTAAGCACTTTAGTTCTTATATCCCACATCAGAAAGGCTATAATCATCATTTCCAGTTGAACAATAACACAAAAGGGGTTATGAGTGTAATCAGGTGAAACACACACCTTCAGTGTGTGAAGTCTGCAGGGGGATGATGAGGAGTAATAGTAAGTGCCAATAAGTACCAGTAAAGAGTATTTACTTCTCTAAGCCTTGATGCTTCAGAAACCAACACCAAGCCTGCCTATTAATGTGCCTGGCTGCGGTTTCCCAAAATAGGCACTCATAACAGGCCATATGACGCAGGTCAGCACACAGACTTTAAATATTTACAACAGTTGTGAATGATCACCCAAGCTGCCCACTTGTTCAGCTGCTAGAAACTCACTCTTGCAGCACTTATATAAGACAAGTACAAGACAATGGAGTATTGTGATTAAATGAATTAAAATGAATCTGATACTTTAAAGTTTGTGATAAATATTTTTGACCTAGTTCTCACTTCCAAGGTGTACCAATGCATAATTGCACCACTTCTAAGGAAGAAAACACTTGTGGGCTTGCTGTTCTAGGAAAATAATCAACGGCGGGGTGGTGTGAGGTGACCTGATGCAAAGTGGTTATTTTTCCCTAAGGCTTTTACACCATAGTTTTTAATCTGTTTATCCAGTTATACTTAATGTCGTGGACATCTGTGAAACCTGTTATAACATGCAGCATATTACAGCAGCTATAAACATTTGTTCTCTCACCGTCTTTGTTTCTCTCTCTTGTAGTTAATGAGTCCTGAATTCTTTCCGTCCTGAAGCCACTGTTATAGAAAATTAATCAACACCTTCTGACCAATCAGAAAATTCAACAGTGCTGTGGAGATGAATACTAAATATGTTAAATATTAAATATTTTGTATGAGCGAATTATATTTTTACTTGACTCATGATACATGTTAGGCATCATTAAGTTTTGTTGATGTTTGGCTTAAAGGAAAAAGTAAAAAAAAAAAAAGTAGAGGCACTTGAAAAACTACAAGCTTGACTATAAGTTTAGGGATACTATTGAGACATATTATAAAAATGTATCTAAATATCATTATATTGTCCACCTCTATATTGTGGCACATTGTGTTTTTACAGATTATTGGCACACAGTAACTGGTAGTGGTGTTTGGAATAAAAAGACACAACTGCCTACTGCAGCACTCACATGAGTAAACACCGCAGTGTGTCACAAGTTTGTCCCTTACACTGCATCAGTAACACTAACACTATAATTCTTTGCTGGTTGGTAACACACCCATATCATAATATGTGCTCTAGCAATCTGAAAACACTTCGTATATTCTAATTCTTGAGAGGCAAGTGGTCAGTACAGGGTGTGGTGCCGAGTTTCTAAGGTGGGAGGTGTTTGTGTATGTGTGTGTGGGAGGAGGGGGGGGTAATGACAGTGCGGAAGCTCTATTTTAAGCTCCAGTTGCTGGACAACAGACAAACATCCATAGCGTAGTGCACAAGCATATCAAAGCACATTGCGATAGAGTTAAGTGTTTATGAATGAGAATACCAATCCTCAGAAGTGCAGTGTAGCTGATCCACCAACCGAAGGCGAGCAAACAAAAAAGATTTTACCACAGTAATTTAGCGACCTTTAGAACAAAAACATTAATATAAACCTACTGTCAGAGCCACTATTATTAAAAAAAATAAATAATAAATGAACACGTCTAACCAATCGGATTTGAAAATACAACTGCGCTGTGGTGTAAACAGCTATCATGAAGTTACCAAGAAAAAAAAAGTGTTATATAAAATGAAAGCTAGTTTTATATTTAAAAATTTAGAAAAAGATCAAAATGAAAATGGCTTATTTGTGGAAATGACTTGAAAATTTTTTTTTATGTAAAAGGTACTCATTAAAAATTCAGTCCTTTAATGCAAAATATATTACTCAATATAATTTAAGTCAGCATTTTCACCCATTGGGTTGTAATATACTGTATTAAGTTCACAACATGGAGCAATGTGACAGTTTGTGGTTAGAGTGCAGCCCTACAATTTGCCGAATTTGCTGACATTGACAAACCACTGAATTGCTTGCATTTCAAAATGCGTCTCTATGCACATGCATTTCAAAAACATCCCCTCACGAAATGCCACAACATGGTCGACATATGACGCAGAAAAAAAACAAACGGAAGCTAATTAGGAAAGTTACAAGAGACAATAAATAGCAAAACACCAGCCAGACACTGACTGAAGCTCAAGTAAAATGTCTGAGGGAGCCTGTAAATATAGTATGCCAACTCAAATCCTACAGTTTGGTTCAAAATTTTACCACATGGGAAAATTCCCTGGCATTAGATGCTATGTAATACTGGTGTGAGTGATAAATTATTGGGTTGAGGAATAGATCAATATATATCTATATATCAATACTAATAGTAGTAACTCTACTGTAATTAGCAGTAATAGTAGAATAGTAGCACTAGTATTAATAATAGTAGTAGTAATAGTAGCAGTGGTAATAACAGTAGATGTAGAATTAGTAGTACTACTAGTAGTAGTAGTAGTAGTAGTAGTAGTAAAAGTAGTATTGCAATTGTAATTGTAAAAGTAGTAGTAGTAGTAGAAGAATTGGTAGTAGTAGCAGCAAAACTAGTATTACTAGCAATAGTAGTAGTAATAGTGGTATTCTAATATAAGCAGTAGTAATAGTATTTGTAGTTGTAGCAGTAAGAGTAGTAGTAGTAGTAGTAGTAGTAGTACTACTACTACTACTAGCAATAGTTATAGTAATAGTAGTATTATGATATTAGAAAAAGTAATAGTTGTAGTAGAGTATAATTATATTATAGTAATAGTAAAATTAGTAATAGTAGAGGTATAATTAGTAGTAGTAGTAAATGTAGTATTGTAATAGTAGCATTCAGTGGTGGCTGGTGGTAATTTTTTTGGTGGGGCATAGTGAATAATATACATCACTAATATATAATTTAAAAGATGATATATAACTGGGAGATTTGAATCCGAACTGTGTTTCGTCTGAATAACAAAACACGGTACACAGAAAAGTTGCAACCCTTTTGTTCAAACAATTTGTGTAATTTGTACTTTGATTAGACAACGTGTGCTCAGTCTATCAACTTTCAGTTTCTCCTCCAAACATATTTTGGCGAAAAAATAAGGATACAGTAAATAATCCACTTCGCTCACGTTCATTACACCTGCGACTCAGTCCGTAACACGCCTATAGGTGACACATTACGGAAACATCACCAAAATGGGCTAGGCCATTGGAGCTCAAAAATAGGGGAGCATGTGATGCTGTGTAATCATGTGACACGACTGTCACTGACTGGCTGCATGAACCTACAGCAAAAAGTATCTCTTCCTACAGCACTGGGCTCATTACAGTTAGCCCACAGCCTCGCTTCATATCATTCTCTGTGGGTTTTTGTATGACCGCTAGTGGTGCTGTTATACTTGGTTTCAAAAAAAAAAAAAAAGGTAGCAATAGTAGTAGTAGTAGCAATAGTAGCAGTAGTACTAGTCACATTGTAATAGTAGCAATAGTAATAGTAGTAATATAATTAGTAGCAGTAGCAGTAAAAGTAGAATTTGGAGTACTAGTAGTAGTAGCAGTAGTAGTAGTAATTTGTCTGATTTTTGCATCTTTAAAAGGACAGTCACAGGTTTTCTTTTGTATTTTTATTGTTTTTTTGTCCTTTAATTTTTTGATGTCAACATCTATATCACCATCAACAGTATAACTGTTTCAGATTTCCTTATCGAGCTATACCATCACACTGATATATCATTACTCTCCTACCACAACTGTATTGTTTATAAACCAGACCTGTTACTTGTTGGATTTTTGTTATTGTTTTCTGAGTCATGGAGATAACAACTACTACAGCAGGAGACTAAACAAGACTCTGTTTTGGTGCCTTGGTCAAGAATTAGAGGTCAGATGCTGTGTTTTTTTTATACTTAGACCTCAACCTCGAGCTATATACAGCTTAAAGCGGTCTCTTTAAATGGCAGGCTGTAATTTCAAAAGGTGGTCACCGAGTTACAAACGTAAGCATTCGTCACCTCTGAATAAAGGTTTATAAAAGCGCAGCTTTAGGAGTTCCTGAATTTAACAAGAGTCATCAAAGTGGTAAAAGAGGTCTCTACACAGTGAAGCCCAACTCAGATTATTGAAGTACACATCAAGGGCAAACAAGCTGCAGACTGGGAGATATGAAGGGCACAAGCTGAAACACTATGTGACAGACATATTTATCCTAAGAAAATTAGTCTAAACCAAGCACACTGCTGGTCTGTTAAAGGTTAAGGAATTTATTTAAAGTGGCCATAGAATGCACTTATTCAGTATTTTAAATTGTTCTCTGATGTCTAAATAGAAGGTTTGTGACATTGATCTGGGTGAAAAATGCCCAGATATGGATTTACACGCCTATTTACAAACCTATGACATGGCCCTTGGCCCTTTTTTGGTAGGTCTCATTTAACCATGTCTCACTGCAGCAGAAAGCAGATGTAGTTGAAAAGTCCTTTGTCGTTCTTCCGAGCTGTTTCCCACAAACTCTCCGCCTTCGGCATCGCTTTGGGAGGGATGGATGGATGGATGGATCCAGAAGAAAATATAGGATGGAGCTACTGGCTAGGCAGCCACTGGGGTCTGTGTCATGGAAGCAAAAGTAATATAGCCTGGGCTAGAACATAGGCTATATGCACTGTACATAGAACTGTATGTAAATTTTGGGGGCGTGAAAATTAATGAGTCTCATTTGTTCCGAAACAGTCGAGGATTTTGGAATTGGCCCGTTATACCACCCTCTTTTGCATAAGCAGGATGTGCATTTTAAGGAGGAGACAACGGTATTTAAGATTCACAGTATGTCAGTTCCATGTATCGAACTCTCTTTTTTCAAGTATGACAGGTACATACAGATTTCCATTCTATGGCACCTTTAAAAAGACCCAAACGAGGCAATGGCAGAATTGTAGTATACTGCTATAAAATGTAAATGCACTAAATCTTTGTGCAAGGACAACAGCACATATCACACCACCAAGAATCATTATATAATAACAAAACATGGCAAAACTTATTCCAAAACATTTTTAAAAAAAACAACCAAACAAAAAAAAAAAAAAAACTCTGATCAGTATTGAGTTTGGTAGCTTTCACACCTTTTCTTTTGCAGAGTCCAAATCAGGGTGAAATTAAAAAGTTTTGGCTTATTTGTTATTTGGTTTGGTTTCCCACTGCAAATAATTAAACAAATCAAAAAACATTGTCCAAGGGGTGTATAGAGCTGAAAACATCTAGAACTCTTTCATTCACTGGTAAGAAATACAGTGAGAGAAAATGTAAACAAACCTTTTCCAAATACACATAGCTATAGCTCTGTCCTTTGGCTCAGTTTGTGCCTCACTGTGACGTCAGCGAATGCTTAGAACCCCGAATCCCAGAATGCACAGCAGCCTTCCAATATGGCCGCCGCCCAACGGGCAGAAGCAGCGGAGCTCTAAGTTATCACTTTCACCTGTTCCTCATTACTTTCACA
>JAOTRR010000051.1:2967711-2984979 GCA_028570945.1 Gogo arcuatus
TGTAGTAATCCATATTATGTCAAGAACCGCTCAACTAAGTAAAGAGAAACAACAGCCATCATTACTTTAAGGCATGAAGTGTCTTTTAATTAAAAAAAGAAAAAGAAAAACCATTTAATTAGAAGGTGTGTCCAAACTTTTGACTGGTACTGTATTTGTGTGTGGCTGGGTGTGTGATTTAATGACTTAAATTTTTTAATATGAAGTTTTAAAGTGAAATCTTGTTTAGGAATAACTTCAAATTGTGAAGGCATAATATCTTGCATTTTAGATCATAAAGGATACACTGACTAAGTTCTTTAAAAACATTATATAATTATAATATTGTCGTAGTAGGCTTAAAGACTTTCTGTACTGAGTTTTTTCCATTTATCAGATATTTATTGGGATTGAGCAGTTGCTTAATGAGAAACAACCAGATAAGGCCATGGGTGGTATTTTACCTCCATCGGAAAATTGACAGCATTTTAGTAGAGTAAATTTTTTTTAAGATTTAAATGTATTTATTGGGATAAATTTGTGCAGGGCCCTATAAAAGTGACTGTTCAGGAGCTGGATGGATCCTTCAACCACACGCTACAGATTGAAGAGAACAGTCTGAAGCACGACATCCCCTGTCATTCCAAAAGCAGGAGGTACATCTTTCACAACAGCGGCTCCGCTAGATGCTTTCTTAAAATTCCCATGTCTTCAAAACATAAGTGAGAACTCAACAGAATTTGTGAACACAAAACACTTAAGCTATAACTGCAGCGCATAGTCGTGATCTTTTGTTCTGGTCACAGTGTTAGAATCAAAAATACACTTTTGATTTTATGAAATTAAAAAGTTAAGAGAGCTAAAGAGATGGTTGGTGGTTTTATGTGTGTGTGTGTGTGTGTGTGTGTGTGTGTGTGTGTGTGTGTGTTTTTGTTTTTTTTTTCCCTGTCCCCTAAAAATGTTTGTGTTTTTTAAGGAACAAGAAGAAGAAAATCCCTCTGATGAATGGAGAAGAGGTTGACATGGACCTGTCTGCGATGGAGTAAGACTTTTACATTTCTGCTACCTTTAGACTACTAGACAAAAATGTAATGGCAAATTGTCATTTTTTCAGTCAGCATATATTTGAAGATGAGCTCAGTTTCACAGACTTTCACAGATTTCTGATTTAGATGATGCTAAAAAAAAAATTTTTTAAATAAGAATTTTGTGACGTAGAGAAGTACCAGATAGTTGACTCTGTCAGCATCTGTCTTGCAAGCTTCAGGATGGTTTTAACCAGTAGATGGCATATTGACCCATGTTCAACCCATTAAATGATGATTTTTTATAAAAATGGTAATTTTGTCAATTATTAACACCAGCATTGATGCGTTTCATCACAGTACAGTCATATCATTTAGTTTCATCTTGCACAGTGCTAGACTGGAGGCTATAACCTTCCATTACGTGTTTGTACATAAGCCTTAGAGACTATATTTGGGTTAAAATTGAATTTACTTCATAATATACGCATTATAATGATATTCCTATAATTTTGATACACTAATAATACGATACTGTGTCTTTTTGATGTGTTCAGTGCCGACTCGCCCCTGCTGTGGATCCGGATTGACCCGGACATGGCAGTGCTTCGGAAGGTGCAGCTGGCGCAGGCCGACTTCATGTGGCAGTACCAGCTGCGCTATGAGCGAGATGTGGTGGCACAAGAGGAGGCAATTGTGGCGCTGGAGAAATTCCCCACAGCTGCCTCTCGCCTCGCCCTCACCGACATCCTCGAGCACGAGCAGTGCTTCTACAAAGTGCGCATGCAGGCCTGCTTCTGCCTTGCCAAGGTAAGGTTTTATCAGCAAGCTTTCTCCTGAGGTAGAAAGTACAACAGTGTCATCATGTTATGAGCAGCCATCAGAAAACATGCCTTCATTCCGCACCCGTCAGACCCTACTCACCCCTCTATTTATTACCATAACTGTTTATTCAACAAACCCTTATTCCACATCTCTTAATTTGACATTAAGTGTATAATTTTACATTGAATTGCTATGCTATTTAGGTGTCATATTGCTATCCGTACTGACTAATACCAGGCTCATTTATTCATCCTGATAACACCTGAAACAAGGTGACATACGTGATATAAGCCTCATAACAGATAACGTTGCCGCCTCACAGGTCCCCTGTTTGATCCTGAGCTCAGGTGACTGTTTCTATGTGCGTTCTCCCCATTTCTGTATGGGTTTTCTCCGGGTTCTCTGGTTTCCTCCCAACTCCCAAAACCATGCCAATAGGTGGACTAGCCATGATAAATTGCCCTTAGTGGTGAATGTGTGTGAATGTATTGTATGTGTGCATGATGCCCTGCTATGGACTGGTGGCCCATCTAGGAAGTATTCCTGCCTCACACTCAGTGTTCTCAGGATAGGATCCAGGCACACCACAACCCTGAGCAGAATAAAATGGTTACTGAAAGCGAGCGAGCGAGAGTGAGACCCCTTAGTTACACTTCCCGGACCCCACGTTGAGAACAACTGAAGTGGGGAATGGGTTTTAGTATTAGCAAAAATAAAATAGTGCTCATACTTAGGCTAAAAAAAGTTAGCAGGGCATCCCTAATTTAACAGGTTTTCAGCATAATGAAATGAACATGAAACTCTGTTTTGCAGATAAACTGTAAAATGGAGGTACAGTTTTTCTTCATCCACCAACTAACTGTAGCTGTAATTTATTAACTTAGACAGAACTGTTAATTTACTAAGTTAATTTATCAGTTTGCAAACCTCATGATGTTAGCAGCAAACTCTGAATCATATTGTTCTCCGATTCCCCCCACACCCGAAATTTCTGACCGTTTCTTCTCCCACAGTTTTTGAGATATTGACCCCAAACCAATTTTAACTCATCAATCTTGTGCCCAGGTAGTGTGCTTGTATACAGCTAATTGATTGGATCGCTTGTTTGTTTGTTTTTTAATTGCCCATTTTTAATCACTAATTTACCCATAGAGAATAACTTGGGACAATTTTATGTTCCCCTAGTGGCAAATAACCCCCTTCGGATATTTTGGGAAGCATTTGTTTTTTTTTTGTTTTTTTAAGATGACGGTCACCATGGGTAAATGCTTCAGTTCGAATGTGTTGGAAATTTACCCATATGGTCCTCTTTGGATTAATTAAAGACTTTTTTCGGCAGATATTTTGTTTGTGGTGATTCAAGCTGATAATTTACCTCAGAAAAGTGAAATAGCTCGCTCGTTGGCCTTGTAGCATCCAGCTTACAGGCTAACAAGCTCTGCTAAGGCCACTGTGCTGTTGTTTAAATTAGCAAACAAATCCACATGTTTCGGAACATTTTTCAAACAGCTATTCATTTGCTTCTGTATAAGTATATAATAGAGGAATAAATGATGGACTGCAGTAACATCTATGAGAATTCATAGCGCAAGACTGAGCAAAGGCGAGAGGATGACAGAATGGAGTAGGCTATGCGAGGTATTTCTATGCCTGAAACTAATTGTAGTTATTAAATATCTGCTTAATCTTGCCTTTAGAACACTATAGTACACTAAATTTAATGAATCGCAAACATCTGTCTCTTGGTTTTTAGTAAGCAAGCGATCATATAAATGTAAAAAAAAAAAAAAAAGACGGATTTATTTGGTTATTTACGGAATTATTTACAGAACTCCACACATACATCACGGCCACGTTTTTACTAATTTGTTCCACGTTTTTACTAATTTGTTCCCTCATTTTATTTAAACCGTGGGCACATTTTAATAGTTCTTTCCCTCATTTTAAACGTGGCCACGATTTATCAGTACACTGGCGTTCCATTCCTCCAACGATGAAAATTGACTTAACACACATTTTGAATCAGTATGAGCGAATGAAATAATTTAACATTACAAATCTGTTATAGGGTTAGTTAGGAGATTCTTGGCTTTCATTGTGTAGATTATTGTGTCGGTCTGTTTATGTGCTGCAGTGCACATAACAATAAACCCAAATAACAGATGTTTAAGCCCTCCTTACCTAGTATTATGAAAATCCAGTTTGCTTCTGGTTTTATAAAGACTTGCAGCTTCCTGTCAAAAAATCCAAAGGAAAAAAAAATGCAAAGTTTCACATTTAGTCATAGATGTCATATTCGAAATGCACTGAATGTTTTGGTATCCAGAGGTGGCTTTTATTTAATTTATTCCATTATTTTTTTATCCACATACGCACAGCTTCTAATACATCGACTTCTAGTGCGCATGTGCAAAATATCACTGCGTCTGTCACCCCGGTAACGTAAATAAA
Source organism: Gogo arcuatus (assembly GCA_028570945.1). Taxonomy (NCBI): domain Eukaryota; kingdom Metazoa; phylum Chordata; class Actinopteri; order Siluriformes; family Anchariidae; genus Gogo; species Gogo arcuatus. The sequence goes on from JAOTRR010000051.1 coordinate 2,971,992, forward strand.
ACCTGTGTTAGGTTTTAAGAGATTAAATAGATTGTGACTTTTGAAGAGATGTGTTAGTTGCTGGGTTTGATGGTAAAATAAGGAGACAGGCAATTAGTTTATTCAGCTCGCGCGCGCGCGCGCGCACACACACACACACACACACACACACACACACACGCTGCATTCCAAAAGTCCATCCTATGTCCTTTCCTAACCACTTTTCCTTGACCTTGATGGAAAATGCCATGAGGTCAAGGAAAGACGTGAAGGAGAATTCATATGGACGTAGGAAAAGACAACTGTGATGTTAAGAGAATCCGACTGCACTTACTGTTCACTTATTATTTCTACAGTGAAACACTGAACTCGCTTTTTTTTTCGTTCTTCTTGTATGTATAAAATCAGAAAAATCTGATGTGTTTCATGTGACCGGGCCTCCTAGAGGACACGCGCACATTACGTACAAGTGTAAATACTTCACCATGCGCGCGCACGCCGTAACTACGACATAGATTCTACGCAGAAGTATAAATCAGCCTTAAATGTCCGGGTTCAGGTTGGGATTAGTGAGTGTGTTGACATGAACTGTGAACTTGCAGATTGCCAACTCCATGGTGAGCACATGGCAAGGCCCTCCAGCCATGAAGTCCCTCTTCACACGCATGTTCTGCTGCAAGAGCTGCCCCAACATTGTCAAGACCAACAATTTCATTAACTTCCAGAGCTACTTCCTGCAGAAGGTACCAGGTGACAGTGATCAGTATTCTCTTATGACACATTATCATCAAAGCCATGTTTATATCATATTTCTTGTGTTTTATTAGACCATGCCAGTGGCTATGGCTTTGCTCAGGGATGTGCAGAATCTCTGTCCCAAAGAGGTGCTCAACTTCATTCTGGACCTCATCAAGTACAATGATAATGCAAAGAATAAGGTAAGACACTGGCTTACCAAATTTGTCTTTTTATTGTTCCTACTAGAACATCAGCCACTTTAAGAAATGCTAAAGCTAGAACCTGTCAAATATGTTGTTACTAGACCTCCTCACAGTCCAATGGCAATACATTTTATTTTATTTTTTTACATTAGCACTATTTTATATCCTGTACTATATATTGTTCATATTACATAAAACGCAGAAAGTGAAAACCTCTGCTTTCTTAAGTAAAGAAAATCACAACGAGCAAAAAATCTACATCTTATTATGAACTTTAACCTTTCAAATATGTGTTTGTTTATTACTTCACAGTAATGTATGTTTTTGAGTCACTATTTATCTTGATTTTACATTTCGTAGTAAAAATTCACCATGGTCATGCATAAATAATTCACACAGTGAGGGCTGTGAGTGGATTTCTGTTCACTGTATATACTTACTACATAAATTATAACTCAATGGTCTTGTAGAACATAAAGAATGTACCATATACATGATGGAACTTCATTAACAAATCAGAAAAATCAATGCATATTTATTGAATATTGTATATTGTACATTTAGGTGCTTCTTCCACTGATGTTCCAGTTTTCAGATAATTACTACCGTGCTGAACTGATCAAAGCCCTGACCAACTCCTTAACGCCGGCGATCAGCATCAATAACGAAGTGCGCACAGTGGACAGCCTAAACACTGATGTCAAGCTCATCCTGGAGGAAGTGACACGCTTCCTCAACATGGAGAAACTGCTACCTAGCTACAGGAACACCATCACTGTCAGGTAAGAAGAGATAAGTGCTGGGGTCAGTTTTAATTTATTTATGTGCTTAACCTGCGCATATATGCAGTTCCTATAAAATTTAGTTAGCAGTAGAGTAAGATGATATGCATTGTGTAATTGTGATGAAAATAATAACTAGTTATTGTTTGAGGTGAATTTGATGAGTTGTTGGTATAAATCTTCTCAGTAATATTCAGAACATTATGTGCCTTTTTAATAGTTAATTAAAGCTGTTTTTAAGTGTGTGTGTGTGTGTGTGTGCGCGTGTGTATCATTGATTTCATAGGTACAGGTGGTGCAAATCTTAGGTGATGAATCTTAGTTATATGCACTTTAGAGATTTTAACTAATAAAAAATGTATTATAACAGTTAGAATTGCAAATATGTTTACCATTTGGGATGGAAAATTTGCTGATTTTCTTTTTATATTGCAATGTATTTTCCTGAGAGTATCATAAGTACTTCTGTAACACTAACAAACCGTCATAGTTGCTGGATGATGGATGTCTTATTGGTTGTTTTAAGTAGCCACAATTTATTTACTTACTTACTTACTTATTTATCATGTCTACATGACAAAAATTGTTAACATGTAGATGCAAATTATTATAGAATGAACCCATAGGACAATATTCTACTGTGAAGGCTTTGTTCTTAACCTAAATCCTCAGGAAACCTCAAACCTTAAGAATATCTTCAGTTTATCAACAGTGAGCGTGAACTTTTTAACAATCTTTAAAACTGAGGCTTTTTCAAATCTCTAGACATGGCACTACTGCCTTGCACTATAATAACCATTACTTTTGCTCACTGTTAGCATCCCATTAATCACCTCCTCATTTTAATATCTTGGACTTGGAGAGAACTTTATTTGTGGAAGGGGTTGCATGTAACACGTAAAGTCGGCCTTATTCTCTGTTGTAGCTGCCTGCGAGCCATCAGGATGCTGCAGAAGAATGGCCACATACCCAGCGACCCGAGCCTTTTTAAAGCCTATGCGGAGTATGGTCATTTTGTGGATGTGAGAGTTGCTGCACTTGAAGCTGTGGTCGACTATACAAGAGGTTTACCTTTTTATTTCCAACTTGCTATTCAGTCAGAGCATGAAGTACATGATGCATTTGTATACTATGCATTTACTAGCATATGACACTGCTTTGCAACATGCTGACACATGCTGAACTACACTCACTGGCCACTTGCAGAACCCGGTGTGTGTGTGGGTGTATAGGAAGGAGATAGGCAGACTTTAATGGGGCTTTGGGGCTTGTTTTATTTTTCCCCACAAGCACTTTGCAGTGCGCTTTCCACAACTTAACAAAAAATGCAAATAAAACAGGCTCAATATTTTGTAGCTTTTGTTTCATTCAAGTTCAATTCAGTTTCCAAGCTCATGTGCCATGCATGTGTGTTTGTTGGGTGTGAACTCTGTCTCTCTCACTCTGGTTCATGGCATTCACTGAAAGAACAAAGTAAGTACCCATAAGTAGATTGGCCGTAATCACACACAGGTGAGAATCATCACACGTTATCTGCTTCAACACACCTCCTTTCCATTGACCACACCACTACAATAGGAACACCTATACCTCTGCACTTTCATGCAATTATCCAATCGCCCGTACATGCAGCAGCAGCCCAATGCATTAAATCACTCAGATTCAAGTCAGTAGCTTCAGTTCGCATCAAACATCAGAACGGGGACTGTTAAAGATTGGAAAAAGTCCAATTGATTGGACGAACGCTTTCCTTAAATCAAAAAATTGACAAATTGTGCATTCTGAGATGCTTTTCTGCTCACCACAATTGCAAAGACTGGTAATTTGAATTACCACAGCTTTCCTGTTAGCCTGAACCAGTATGGCCTTTAGCCCACTGACCTCTGCCATCAACAAGGTGTTTCCTCCCATGGTTTCCACACTGTTTTTCACACCATTCTGTGTAAATTGTAGAGACTCTTGTGCATGAAAAACGTATGTTACATACACACTATGCATGTGTAGGTATTTTATCATGATTGCACATAGACTGGATGCATTTTTATACTCTTACAGTTTTTTTTTCATCTTCATATTTATGACAGCATTCATTATTGACTTAAACACAGCCCGTGTCATTCATCAGCAGACCACACACACACACACACACACACACTGCTCCCCTTTTTATCAATGGGGCTGTAAATGGCCTCTCATGCAAATTCAAAAAAATCTATAAAGTTTTACTCAAGTCAAAACATCATTTAAAGTTTATAGATGTGCTGACAAATTACCGGTTAAGTTTTATGTGGAAAACGAGGCTGAAAAGCCAGCAAAAACCGAAAGTTTTGGGTTGTTTGGAAAGAGGAGGACTGAGTGTCCTAACTTTGACCTCTTAAGGGTAGTTTTCAACCTTATGTTCTATTTGACTGTTATTCTCATCTTGAGATACATCTACTGATATGTATTAAAAGCATTTTTGATGGTTGGATTGTTTTCTTTGAACTTTTTTTATTGAACCACGTACACAGTCATAGCTTGCTTACAAGCCAGCTAACTAAACATCTAGCAGAATAAGATAACGAAATTACCATTAGTTTTCAATGTTGACCTTACAATTGATACTGTTGGAGTTCAGGATTCAACAGTGTGCAGAAGTAGCATCTACGTTGCTACCTTGCAGAAAGTGGCCTTGGAATGCCATGGCAGATGGCCAATCATAATATATGAAATGCAAAGTTATGGCACAGTGTGAATGTTAGAATGCCATGGTACAGTGTCCAAGCACAACAGTTGGAATTTCATAGGATTTAAATTTTTTTGTTGTTCCTGCTTACAGTTAAAGGCAGCATCATTTATTTTCTGTTTTGTTTTAAAGAGGGAACTGTATCAGACCTCAGGGCCTATTGGATCTGCTTTGATCCTTAAGTCCAAAATCATGTTGACCCAATCCTTCAGGGCGATATGACAAGCCTCGCTTGAGCTAATAAATCATTAAGAGGCTCTTTAAGATGGTAACAGCAAATAGAAGTCAACAAGGGTATGTTGAAAACATTATTAGAATGAACTGTTAATATAATTTTAATCTAGGCTGGCTGAGCAGCACATGCATGAAGAAAAATGTATTAATCCAACTCTTCAAGGCAACTGAAATGGGGCCTTGTGTAATGTAGTGTGTTTTTTGTTCTGTTTATTGCCAGTCGACAGGAGCGCTGAGGAGTTTCAGTGGCTATTGGACATGGTTCAGAACGATCCTGTGCACTACGTCAGGTCAGTGATGTTATTTGTTGAATATAATGAATATATTCTCTTACAGTATACACAATTATTGTAGTATTACAACATGACTATTCAGCTATACTTTGCATTCCTCCACTTTGGATTTTCTAATACTGGTATTTGGTCTTTAGTTTTTTTTCTGTTGCATAATTGCTTTTTGCAGACATAAGATTCTTAGCATGTTGTCCAAGAATCCCCCCTTCACCAAAGCAGCAGAGTCTCCGCTGTGCACCGAGGCTCTCGTGGACCAACTCTGGAAACTGATGAATTCTGGTAAGACCAACTATTATAATCAAGCTTACTTCTTGACCACAAGTCTCCTTCATTGAGACTGAGAGACATAGAGGCCATGCCTCCCTTCATTTAACTTTTTAGTTCTCATTTTCACCCTTGAGCCAAGTAATGGGGTCTGTACTGATTCTGGGCTTGTTTTGAAGAGGGGGTTATAATTGCAGGTTTGCTTTCACATAGAAAAATTCATTTTGGACTGTGGATAATTTTCGTAATGATTGCTTTGCTATATGTCACCTTTGTTCACACAGGTTTGCACAATGGTAGGCACTAGGTTAATCTGTTTGCTGCTTTTTTGAACCAGATCACATTACAGTACTTGGGACGCAATGAAGATCGTATTTAGCTTTCACACCTCATGTGGACCGGACTACAGTTTCCAAGATCGGTTCTCAACGGGTGTGCCGTGGAATTTTGAGGAACCCATTGCGTTTTTATACAGGCTCATGAAATAGTTTTTTTTTTTTTTTTTTAAATACACCAATGACACTGTTTCTTAATTTAAAATGTTTGTAGGAACTCATTTATTTACAACTTTTACAATACTTTTTTTAATCTAAATGGCCTTTAGGCACATTCTCATTTTGATTTTGTCTGGGAAGGCGGATTATTATTGTAGTGACCGGAAAAGGCGGTCGCTTCTAAATGTTGTTAGTTCCACGTTGCAAACGCAACGTGTGTCTGTGTGTGTATTTACACTCTGTGAAAAGACTGATGTTTTATATTGTGCTATGAGTGGAGTAATGTTTTGTTTTTGAATTTATTTATTTTATTTTAGCACTATGTTGTTGTTTGTGATGCCGCACTATGTCGGACAAGTTCCTGCTCCGATGCACTTCAATGCATTTTTAACTAGAAGGGCACTTCTAGTTAAAAGAAAGAGCGCAGACTTCCGCCAAGGCCAAATGCCATAGGCGATCTTTTCACGTTGGTGAAAGTGAAACTAAATTCATGGATCCGCCCCATGATTCGGAGCTGCTCTAAAACTTAATGGGTTCTTCCTTGGTCCATGCTACACCCTTCCACCAAATTTCGTGGAAATCAGGTTGGTAGGTTTGGCGCAATTCTGCTTAAAATCACACAGACGAACAAACCGCACTGAAAACATAACCTCCTTGGTGGAGGCAATAAATTATACAATTGTCTGTCTGATTTAACTATCTGTTTGATAGTTATTTGACAGTCTGTAGTGCATTATGGTTCAAATCTCGCTAATGACATTACGGCATATAATGCATGTGACATTCGTCATAATCAATAACCAACTTTAAGTTGGTGTGCCTTGACATTCTGGTTTGACCTTTAATGCACCTAGTCTCCAACAGTTTGAAAACCTCTGCTCAAAACTGTTTTCTGATTCTAGATTGTACTGAAGTTTGAGGGTAAGTGACCCAGAGTCTGGGGGAAAAAAACTTATAAAAACAACCTTAGAACCACTGAGGCCAAGGACAGTTGAAGCCAAAAGTTTACATGCACCCAAGTTAAAAACATTCAAATTTACGTTTTCACAACTCCACTCATTTCATGTAACCATACTTTGCTTTCAACACATCAGTTACACTTTGTTTTGTACTGTGGACACATTAGCGGAAATTTATTTACTTATTTATTTATTTATTTATTTATTTTTGGCTCAGCTTTAACTTAAGCACTGACCTTGTTTACTCAGGGATGCCTGACAGTTGTAAAAAAAAAAAAAAGAAAGAAATCAGGACAGGAATCAGATTTTATCAATAAAACACTGCTGTATTAATGTATGTGCAAAATTGACTTGTGAATTGGTTCAGTTGTGTCTGTGAATATGATAATATTCAGTCATTATTTGCACATAAAAAAACAGATTGACTTTCTTTTTTGTGGTCGTCAGAGATTTTACACAGTGAATAATCCTAGTGTTTGCAGTTTTCACCTCATCACTGCTGCAAGTGCAAGCTTTTGATAAAGCCATGACTGAAAACACATCTTGAATTCTGTTTCAAGCCTGAAAACTTTTTTTTTCCTTTCAGATTTCTCAATATCATCTTTCCGCATGCATGCCACTGATTTATACAGCCGTTCCAGAGTATATGCATGTGCCTCACTATGCCCTGTGACATGGAAAATCTCATAAAATGTGATTTAATGGAAAACATGAGGCCCTCCATATCCTGCTCGGGATGACTGGCTGCACTTCTTACGAATTTGGTGCTTTTGCAACTCCTGGCAGTGATTTAAACAGCTCTGCTCTTATTGTAGCCAGTGTTAGTCTTTGAGGCCTCACTTGTGCACTTTGAAGCATGGGTCGTTTTAAAATTAAAAAGAATATGCAGTGTTGGTTGTTCCAGTTTTCACACTTTCAGTTTCTCATGTTTTGTTCTGAGCTCCAAGCATCTCGGGTGACAGCACAGGAACAGAAAGAACTGCACACTGCAAGACTTCACAGATTATGAACTTGTGCTTCTTGTCAAGGAATAACAATTTATGATTCCATATGGGTTGTGTATTTATTTGTACAGAGAATCAAAAAAGGTTGAGACATAAAAGAGTAACTTATTAGGGATGAACAAGTCAAGTCAGTTTCATTTGTATCGCGCTTTTAACAATAGACATTGTCACAAAGCAGCTTTATAGAAAATTATACATTTTAAACATGAATTGATCCCTAATGACCAAGCCTGAGGCAGTGGTTGCAAGGAAAAACTGCTGATAACTGCTAGTTTAAAGGATTTAGGTACATAGCCAGTGCTAAGGGAAGAATGAATTATTTTTAGAAGAGGTTTGATTGCTTCTGGTATTATCTGTTTGAAGAATCATGTAGGTAAGGGATCTAGCACACAAGATGAAGATTTTGATGAGGATGTTAGTGAATTTAGTTTGGTCTTTCAAAGGGGAGTAAAATATTATAGTCCTTCATCTGATATAGTTATATTGTTACCTACAGGGTTGCTTATCAAATTGTCTGGCTTTACATTAATAGTTTGAATTTTTTTTGCCTGATACAGTATTTTCAGTCTTACCATGGGGGGGATTCATGAAGTCGTCGCTGCTACATATTGAAGGTGTGCATGTTTCTGTCGTGGTCTTATTCCTAGTTAATTTTGCTACAGTATTAAATAAGAATCTAGGATTATTTTTATCATCTATTAGGGTGGAGAGATACGTTGATCTAGCAGCACTAAGAGCTTTTCTATAGTTCAAGAGGCTCTTCTTCCATGCTAATTGGAATACTACAAATTTTGTTTGATGGTATTTACATTCTAATTTTCGAGTGGTCTGTTTTAAGGTGCATGTGTGATCGTTATACCAGGGTGCTAGCGTTTTCTCTCTAATTATTTTTCTTTTAAGTGGAGCGATATTATCTAGGGTATAGCAGAGCGTTGACTCAGCATTCAGTTGCCTGTGTCATACGTGAAGCAGAGAGGAGTGGTGCTGCCCTGGGCGAGCCTTAACGTTAGCTTTGGCTTTGTGATTATGCTGCTGAGTCGTCACCCATTCGCCCCGCTTTGAGGGTTCTAATGCCAGAGTTGGGAGTTTGCTAATTCTACCTAAGGCATCCAGACTTTCCCCTACAGAAACTACACTTCTCTCACTAACCCTCTCTAGAGTCTGGATGCATACCTCTAAATCTGCAGTCTTCTTCATCAGAGAGCTAACTAATATACACTTATCACAAATAAAACTATTACTAACGACGGGGGAAGAATGACTAAACATCCTGCACTCAACACACTGAACAAGCTGAACGTTTGCCATGATGAATGATTTACGTACCTTAGTCAACAATTTGTTGATATTAAGGCAGAGCTGACGTGGATGGCCTCCGCTTGCTGTCTTTGGACGAGAAAAAAGGCGTTCTTTGAGAAAATGAAAATGGGGCGGAAGGGAAAGTGAAAAATGCAACAAAAATAAAACAAAAATCAAAAATGACTGATGAAAAAACAGATAAAAGGGTGTAGTTTTAAACTCTGACAACAATAAGAGACTTGCACCAAACAGTTCGAAAACAAGAACATACTGTGAGAGCTTTAGACATATACACTTCCTCACCCAAAACTTGTTCTGAAGATGATAAATTGTTGTATATTCAATAATAATTGCCTAAAATGATGATTGCACAGTTAGACAACAGAAAAAGGCAGAGAAATGGATGCACTTTTGTTGTCATTAAGAAATCCAGATTCTGTGACTATGCAAATTGGAAATACACCAATCCTATATGCACTGCCCCTTTCTCTAGTAAACTGGTGTGGTTCCTGCATTTGCATATTGGAACATGATAGGCTATTATATTTTATGATGCAATAACTTGAACATGAAACAGGAGAAAAAAAATGTTAAACACTGATGTTCAGCTGAAGTGACATAGTAAGCAAGCTGCATTACAGGCATTTAGCAGATGCTCTTATTCAGAGTGACGTACAACAAGGGGGTACATGACCGTGCTCCTGGAGGAGGGAGGGTTAAGGGCCTTGCTCAATGGCCCAAATGTGGCCACTTGTCAGGGCTGGGGCTTGAACCCATGACTTTTTGATCAGTAACTCAGAGCCTTAGCCGTTGAGCCACTACTGTCCCTAGCTTGCACACTCTTAATTCCTCCAAGTATCTGATCATTGGGGAGAGAGGGACCATACCCCTTTTCAGTGGGTCTGACAGGCACTGGTTGGTTTTTTTAAATCAACAAAAAATGGCAGATGAAGCTACTTATTAAGATTTATTAACACTAAAATACCTACTTAAAATTTTTATGTCCCTCTGCACCATTTCTGTGACGTACATATGAATCATGAAGAAAAGTAACATGGCCTGAAACAAAGCTGGATTAGCTGTGCATAGTTTTCTTTTTCTTTTTTCTTTTTTCTTCTTTCCCCAGGTACCTCCCATGACTGGCGTTTGCGCTGTGACGCTGTGAACCTGTACCACACTCTGTTTGGTCTGACCAGGCCCTCATGTCTGCCTCTGCCAGAACTCGGCCTTGTCCTCAACCTGAAAGAGAAGAAGGCTGTCCTGAACCCCACCATCAAATCCGAGCAGGAGGGTCCTGAGCTCGCACCTGAGATGGTCTTCACTGGCAGTGTGAGCACACAAGACTTTGTTCACTTTGGGCAGTACTAGTATTTATGCTGAGAAAGTTCCACATTTTCAGTGAGGGTTTGCGAACATACTGATGTTGATTTTCTGTTCAGGTTTTGAAAATTACCTGCATGTAGTCCGCACCTCCGAAGCTGCCATATTTTTCTGGAGTACACACATTCAAAATGTTTTTTTTTTTTTTTCTTCACTAGCTTCTAGCCTGCTGCTTTTAAACATAAGCCTGAAAGCCCTTAAGCCCGAAAATAATCAGGTATAGAAAGTGGAGACAGAAAAGGCAGACAGCCATTTTTTTGCTGTCAAATGTAATACACTCACCAACAGTTTTAACAAGAACACCTGTGTATCTGCAAACCAAATACCCACACTCAGAAAAGCATTTCAGAATGCACCACACATTGAACCAGATGGGCTACAGCAGCAAAAGAGCTGTTGAGCTTGTGTTTTCGTTTATATTTACCATGACCTGTTTGTATTTCCTTGTACACGTTCCTCAGAGAAAATAAGTCAAGGCGACCAAGTTTCAGGTGGGAAAATTTTTTTTCCACTATTTGTTCTTAGTGCAAGACTTTTAGTGAAAATCACTGTAATCTTTAGTCACTTGAAGTGAGTCTCTTATAAATGCTAAATATAAATACAGGCAGATATGGGTAGAAATGTAAAGGGGTGTAAACACTATATTTACATTATATGGTATATTTTGGAATGGCTGAATTTTGTATTCTCTGGTTTGTTGTTTCCAGGTTAAGGAGGAGCATGTTGTCATGGAGCCGATTTTGGGCGGCATAGCCCTCACTCCACAGGGCCTGAAGAGGAAGGTGGAGACTCCTTTGGCTTCGCCCCCTGAACCTGGGCAGGTGCTGCAGGACGAGCCACCGGGAAAAATAGCTGCCAAGAGCCGAGTGAGTTACTGTAGATGAAGAACAGTTATCTCTGATAATCAAAGAATGGGGGATTATGGCCCAACAGCATTAGTGGCCTGTTGAATAAAGCCCAAAAATTGCAAAGCAAAACTGAAGTCCAAGAAATCAGGTTCTGTTGAGTGGAATAATGCATCAGTCATGTTGTCACTACTAATAACATTATCATCATGAAACAATGCAGTTCTATAAATAACCGTATACCGCCATTAAATTATGGTTTCATATTTTCGTATCATAATTTGCAGTATCACAGTACATTTTTACAATACATTGCTAATAATATTCCTCAGTCAGAGCACAGTTTTGAGAGTTCTGTTTATTCAAACTTTGGCAGAAATCTTGGTTTGGTGAACAGAATGATGAGATTGCCCTCTCTAAGTCAGACACATGCTGATCTTTAAAATGTGTCCAAAATAAGAACCTTTCCAAAACAGCCGTCCTTATGCTGTCCCCTGAATGAGGCCTTCCCTTGAGCCAGTGGTACCAAAAAAAGCTGCCTACTTGGACATAAGGCCACCTCCTCCCACTGATAATTTGAAGTGTCCCATTAACAATATGTACTGATTATCATGATATATTTTTATAATTGATTATCAGCCATACCCTGTTACCTGTCATTATTTAGTATGTTCCCTATATACATGCTTACTAAGATACACTATATGGCCCAAAGTTTGTGGACACCTGACACCCATACGTGCTTGTTAAACATCCCATTCCAGATTTAGTCCCCTTTTGCTGTTATAATTTCCACTAGATTTAGATTTTGGAACGTGGCTATGGAGATTTGTGCCCATTTTTGGGCAATAATGTTGGGCAAGAAGATCTGGTATGCAGTCAGTATTCTAGTTCATCCCAAACGTGTTCACTGGGGTTGAGGGTAGTGCTCTGGTCAAGCTACTCAACTTCTTCCACACCAGCTGTGGCAAACCATGTCTTTATTATAAACCTTGATATAAACCTAAGAGGTTTGAGCCTCTTAGTTCCAGTAAAGGGAAATTCTTAATGCTATAGCATACAGAGGCATTCTAGACAGTTGTGTGCTTCAATCTTTGTGGCATCAGTTTGGGGAAAGGACCACATATGGGTGTGATGGTCAGGTTTCCACATACACTACCAGTCAAAAGTTTGGACACACTTACTCAAAGTTTTGAGACTTTTTGACAGGTAAACGAAACGTCTCTGCACTTCAGAAATCCGTATATGTGTGTGTTTCTTCTGAGTAGTTTCTCATTTGAACTGATACTAAAGAGAGTCCCATAAGCAGTACTGGATGGAAACAGGCTACAGCTGGTCTGTGTTAAGACCTCTAATACTTAATCAGAGTAGAGTTCATTAGCTAATCATCATTGTTAATTTATTAATGAACAGTTTACTGCATTTCCATAAACTGCATAGCACTTATACTGTTTGTTCTCTTTTTCAGTTTCCAATGCCAGAGGATGAGGATATTGACATGGACACGGTTCATGACAGTCGTGCATTTATCTACCATCACCTGAATATGCTGGATAGGCCATCAACACCAGGCAAGCTACACATCCACACTTCAGCAAACCACATGGGGAAACTTCTATCTGGTATTAGAGCTGCAGTGTTTGTTCAATAAAACGCAATAATACAACCCCGAATCAGAAAAAGTTGGGACAGTATGGAAAATGCAAATTAAAAAAATAAAGCGGTGATTTCTAGATTTACTTTGACTTGTATTTCATTGCAGACAGTATGAACCCAAGATATTTCATGT
>JAOTRR010000051.1:3036012-3049372 GCA_028570945.1 Gogo arcuatus
CTCATTGATTCGCATGGGGCATGAAGGCTAGCCCATATGGTCCAATCCCACAGAAAAGCTACTGTAGCACAAACTACTGAAAAAGTTAATGGTGATTAAAACAGAAAGGTGTCAGCATTAACTTTTTCAGCATCCTATGTTGTAGGGCCTTGAGGGTGAAAGATTAATCATTCATTTTGGTTATATCACTGATATAATCATTAGCAAAACTATTTTATTCATAAAGCTATTCTGTAATTCAGCATAGTGATCAATTTTTGATATGTACCCACAAATTATGAAAGAGACTGAACACATTAAAAATGTACAAACAAGCTACATAAAGGCAATGCATGTCTCATTAAAAAATGTCATTAGCTCATTTTGTTTTGAAGCAAGCCTCCTGGAATGACCATAAGCCCAAATTGATTTGCTAGTGTCAACTAGAAGTGCCTAACAACGTACATATCAACAAAAACATTTTAGACTTTCTGTTATCTGTTTGACAGCCTAGTAGAGTTCACAGGCTAGTTCAACATTACACACATTCACATGAGCCATTTAAATTGACACATGCTTTAGAACCTCTTTAAGAACGTCTCCACACCCTGACGAGCTCCAAGTACGGAAACAGGAGGAGGAGAAAGTCAGTCCAATTTCTTCATTTGTTGTTTGTGATCAAAGAACTGCCACATGCAAAAGACTTTTGAAGAACGATTTTAATTTTTGGAGAGGACAGTGATCATGAGTCCCAGGAAGAGGGTGGCATTCAGAATGTCCGGGAAAACCTTCCAGGAAAATGTCCAGAGGAAAAAAATCTTCTGAATACCCCCGAGAAGAGAAAATGATACGGACTGAAATGGAGAAGGAGATTCCTATGTGTGTGTCTCTGCCCATTGAGGTGATGAGTCCTGATCAGGCCTTTCCTTTCCTGAGCATCACACTTGCAGATCTGGGTATTGACGAGTGAGTCCTTAAGTTAAAGCCAATATGTTACTAGTTTGCATTTATGTTTCTGGATAATGTTAATGTTAACAAATAATATCTTCTAAATGAAGGCTGTGTAAGTTAATAATAATGCAATGCATAACAAAAGAAATCAGTGTAATATTAATGAAACTACGATGAGGAGAATCATGATCATACGTAAATAGATTTATCAGAGGATGCGTGAAATGTCCATGATGATCCTAACATGAATACCTTGTCTGCTTGTTCATTTATCATCTGGTGCCCGTGATGATCATTGGTTGTTACATCATTTCTTCTATCAGTGTGAATAATACTGTGTTGATATGTAGATCGGCAGTGAAAGAGCGTGTGGTGTGGGTGGACACCAAGCGCACGCAGGTGAGGAGCAGATCGGGGAAACTTAAGGAGAAGGAAGTGTCAGTGCTGGAGGTACGGGTAAAAGCACAACTGCCGGGTCAAACCAAATGCCAGGAGGTTCTCTACAGCACTGAGTCACACACAGACCGCTCATACTGCCACAGCAGTATCAGCTTCCTGCCATGGACACACACTCAACCAGGTTAGGAAATCTTGAATGGTTATCCATCATTTCAGTATAGCTAAGTCACAAATTTGCATTTACTTTTGTGTGAAGTGAGCTAATACACCACACACTCAGCATCTTAGTCAGTATATCTGATATTCCCCTACTAGATAAATCTCACCGTATGGTTTTGTGCAGAATTTTACTTATAACCAGTTGTAAACAATTTTTTTTCTTTTGCAGTTGACAATGAGATGGTGGAAATGACCCTGGCTTTGGATACACAATCAAATACCACAAAGGAGACATCAGAAGAGCAAACTGCAGTGGAATGAACACAGACAAATAGCAAATTAATATCATAACACGCATCATACTGTTATTTGACCTGTTGGCCATTTTAGATACTAATTTATCCTGAGTGTAGCCTGCTTCTTACTGCAACACTGGTTATACAGATATGCTGTTATTTCAGGGATTTTATTAAATCCTTATTTAGTGTAAAACCATCAACCATTCCCCAAAAGGTGGTTACAGTTAACCACTAATAATTGCATGGAAAGATGAAACAATACACGATCACAATTTCTTCAGGATGTATTTTAAAGGAGTTTCTAACAGCAGCAAGTAACACCAAGAAAAACCACCTGCTTTCTTCTTTACATAGATGATGATGCATAGAAAACTGAAGCAGTGGCTTTTACTGAAGATTAAACTATGTGCTCCCCTAAAAACTGGGAATATGCAAGGACATAAACTTCTGAACATGCTTTGTGAAATGGCTGATCTCAGCAAGTACTACTATACATTTAAATGGTTCTATACATATATATTTTTTTCCTTATATAACCATCTTGGGTCACAGTAGTGATGTTCAATACGCTGAGTGACCGTCTAGAGAAGAATGACCAGCATATGAGAAATGCAAAGTGAGTGCAAACCTCCAAATATACTCAAAGTATAGAATTTCATTAGTCTGTTAGGGATGCAGCAGATCAAACTAATATGGAAACAAGTCACAATAACAGTTAATAAAAGAAAGTACTTTTTTTTTTTTTTACAAAGACAAAAAAAATGAAATAAATTATAACACTGTAAAACAAATTAGTGAAGTGAAATGCTGGAGTATGCGTAAGTTACTAATTCATGGTTAATATCTACTATACCCCAAAATAAGGAAGAGAAAAAAAAACAAACAAACAAAAAAAAAAAAAACCACACCACCACACACAACCCTATTTGAATTTTGGCTCTTTGCTTTGACCTAGGATTGAACAACATCAGTGGTTATCTTTGTTCTTTGCTCAACTGGAAGTGACATCACAGCACTCTCAAATTCCTGGGAGTATCGCTGGCCAACATCTCTGAGCAACATGACAAGGGTGTTCTGGGTGTCTAAAAAACAAAACATGCAGTGCAATGAATTAAAACATGCCTATTAGATGTACAAACAACGACAATAAAGCACCCTCAGGAAACAAGAAACCCAGCACCCTCACCTGCATCAATATCCTTTGTTCCTATTACTTGTGCTGTAACGCACAGGATTGACTTCAAATGGCTAACAACCTACAATGGTAATCACACAAGAGATCATTATACTGAAACAGCATTACAGGAGAAAATAGGTGAACCTGGCAGCCTAGTGCACTGAAGAGGCCATTACCAGTGCTGGGTTATGGGAGTACAGGAAAGCCAGGCAACTGTAGACAGTCTTATTTTCCTCAAGGTCTTCCTTCAGAGGGAGACGATCCAGAAGTGCAGGAAGCACCTAGAGAATGAAGGAGTAATTTCAACTCAAGACACAAATCTTCGGCAAGCTGATGATTTCATTTCAAGAACCATCTTTGTACACAAAAGCCATTGCGTGTACTTATCAGAGCCGATCATTGCTATTATCCTGTTCATCTCTCATTCTTTTCGCATTAAAAAGATGGTCACGTCGTTGTGTTGCGACGTTTTGTTTGCATTCGGCACAACAATTGTCTGAACGGCCGAAAGACAATCACCGAGCGTGAAAATGGACGTTTTGTTCAAGCTAATTAGTACTAGCATGCTATGTTTCAAGCATTTCGAGGATGATCAGATGGCATACGAGAGTGGATTTGCAAAGAGGTAAATCTAATTTATACAATATGAACATAATCAGTAATATATTAAATGCGGTGACAACATATTGGGTTGAAGAATAATGTCAAGGGTTGGTTTTGGAATTGACCCCAAGGCTGACTATCAGCCGACATTATTATCTTGTACCCTTTTTTGTAGTGAGTGCCACACATAACCTAACACATGCAACACATAGGGTTACTGATTAGAAGGTGGGGGGTTTAAGCCCCAGCACTGCCACGGTGACACTGTTGGGCCACTGAGCAAGGCCCTTAAACCTCTCTGCTCCATGGGCGCTGTATCATGGCTGACCCTGCACTCTGACCCCAGTTTCCTAACAAGCTGGGATATACAAAGAAAAGAATTTCACTGTGCTGTAATGTATATGTGACAAAGTCTTCTTCTACTTATCATGACTTTATAGTAGGTATGTAATGATATATTGTGTGACGATAAATCGCAATACAAACTTATGACAATTTGAATTGATAAAAAATAAAATCAAAATTATCATCAGGCTGCACAAGTTCCTAGTTTTTCCTAGTCATAATTGCATTGTTTAGACAGCAAAGGGTGCAATAACGTACAATAGCGGGAATACATGCGATTTCACCCTAGGTGGAAGTAACACAGCTTTAATGCCGCAAAAACACACACACACACACACACACCAAAAAAACCCAAAAAAAACAACCCAGATGTAAAATGGGAAAAAGCCATTCTGCCACTGACTGTACAAACAGATTTAAGAAGAAATCAGAGCTCTCTTTTTACAGACTGCCGCAAGCTAAAGAAAAAAAGAGAAGCAGATTCAGGTAGTAGAAATAGTTATAAATGTTTATTAAGAAAAGGCCTATTTGTTATTAACTTTTTTCATTTTTAATAAAGGGAATATTTTAGTTAATAAGCTATTATTTTTACCTTTTACAAATGTAGGTAAATTGTTGGTTATTAAGAAAATGAAACATTTTTTAATTTAACAAAAGGAATACTCAAGTTAATAACGAATAGGAAAATAAATATTGCAATTTTTTGGTAATAACATTTTCTTCATTTAATTTTTTTCAAAAATATCATGGGAAAATCGAATTGTGAACCCAATATTGTGAATTGAATCAAATCGAATCATGAATTGGGTGAATCGTTACATGCCTACTTTATAGACCTACATCATTGATTCACTATGTACTGTAATATGATGTAAGCTAGCCTTACTCAAGCATATACGCTTCATGCTAGATCCAACAGTTAATTTTGCTGTACCGGCAGATCCTATATTTGCATGTAAGCCTACATATAAGCCTGCTTGGCCTAGCCCTGCATACTGAGAGTGAGACCGTCATGACTGTATTGGTATCGTTGGCTTATCTATCGTAGCCATTGTTATTCTTGCAATGTCACACATCTGGCTTTACAGATTTTCACGGGAAAATATGAACTGGGTAACTAACACAGAAGAAGAAAAAATTATATTTCCCCTCAAAAAATATATTGAGGATTTTTTTCACATTTTCTTTGTTAAACTATTGTTAAATTGACCATTTGTGACTCAAAAATGAATTTTATAGAAACTTGAAGTGCTACCTCACACTATCCCTTTAAAATTACAATTTTGAATTGGGGTAATCGCAACTGGACAGGGGTGAAGACTGGACCTCTACTGGACCTCTCAGCACTGTGAAAGTCTGCAGTTAACTGACTGCCACTGATGCATTTAAGTCCAAATGCTGTCAGTCTTGTTCATTCCTGTTTCAATGACTGGCACTTGGTTATGAGGTTCAGCCCTCGACAAGCCTCCAATCATCATATGGAGAAGCCGTGTGTCCGGGCAGGACGAAAATGCATTTATGAAGAGAGTCTACTGTCCAATAAACGTTGAAAAAAGATTTTTCTGTGCAAAACCTCACCGCCCACATGCTCACTGATGCCCACTGAAGAACAGCATCTGGCTGGAACCTAAAATGATGTCTTAAAAACCTGTTGCTAAAAAACATTAATCTTTGCTCCATTAAAACACAGCGTACTTGAATCTGCCACTGAAGTCATGTGTAGGTGGAGTTCTATCAGCAGTGCGTCTACGGGCTGCTATGGACATTTTCATGCAGGCTGTGCTGTCCACCAAAAACAGTTTGTGTTAAATGAATCTCACTGCAACATCATGCTGTATGTTCTAGATATTTTGATTCGCAAAAATATTGAATTTCACCAAAAAGCAGTGGTTACAGTGGACTTGGTGGAACAGAACAGGTGCAACAGAATACTGTGTGCGTTCACTGGATTGCAAATAATTCACTTAGCTAGCAGTTTTCACACAGCTAGAATCAAATCCGTGTTCGCAGGGTCATCTTAGACTATGCACAAGCTAACCTAATTACAAAGCTTACAAGCTAGTTATATTTACACGTACAGTTGAGGCCTAGAGAGATATTTTGTGCTTACTCAAATTTGACTGGCAACGTCCTGTTGCTGTAGCCACTCAGTATACCTACTACAGTTTAAAAAAAATTGCCCTAGTTAATACAACAGAAAATTTAGGCAAGGTGCTTTAAAACTTTTTTTTTTTACTTTATATAAAACTCACCACATCCTTATAATGGAGTCACTGGCCAATTTAATTGATCTTTCCCATTTTTGCAAAGCCATGTCATCTCAATCTGATGGTTATTTTACTGGTTATTTTATGAATGGATACTCATCCGATATGAATTTATCATGAGCTGCATAAAGCAGTTCTTCCCCTCTTTTTTAAGTCATTTTATTGTTTTCAGTATAAATTGTTTAAAACAGCATTGTTTCTGTCGTTGTGTTAACTTTGCAAATCAAAGTCATTGAGCAGATTCATTACGAGTGTCACTGCCACTACAACCATTGTGGCTTAATAATTCAGAAAAGTACTAGTGCATCTCAAAATATTAGAATATCGTGAAAAAGTTCATTTTTTTCGTTAATTCATTCAAAAAGGTAAACTTTCATATATTCTATATTCGTTACACATAAAGTGAAATATTTCAGTTGTCTTGACAGAACTTTTTCACAATATTCTAATATTTTGAGATGCACTAGTGTATTGTGAAGTCATTTATCACTATATAATATTGATATTGTAATACTGCTCAGCCTTAGAGAGCTTTGCAAAATTTTACAAAATTTTCCTTTTACTATAATAAATATTAGAAAGCCGCTACCCCACCTTTAAATGGACTGCAGACTGTTCCCTACATTTTTTGTTTTGCTTCAACACACACAGAAAGGCACATTTAATCTAATGTACAATATATCTTTAATGTGCATGGCATCACCAAGAACTGTGATTGACAATTTTAATCTGGCCAACATGCCATACTCCAATACCTGCTCTAGTGGCACTCCCTCGGTATGGCACATGATCATCCGGCAAAGCGCAGCACACAGATTATCAATCACTCTCCTGTCTGACTCTTTGACCAACAGGTTAGAGAAGAGAGACAGCATCATTGGGTAATCACTGCATGGAAATGCTGAGGAAAACCAGTGATACAGAACCAAAACTGATTTTTCAAATGTAAAACCATAGGAGAGATAGTAACTTGCATTATATACTGTTGTCAAGGATACGAGGAGATAATTGGTCCAGCAGCCTGTGCTAGAGCTCCCAAGCCAAACACACTGTTATTGCGCACCTCTGCATCACTGTCTTTAACACCACCCACGAGCACAGGCAGCAACCGATTGGACAACTTTCCTGCAACAGCCCTACCTCCAGACACACCAACCAGGGAGTGCAGTGTCTCGCTAAGCGTGCCCACAGAGAAGGAACGGTCTGCCACAGTGCAGGAAGACTTCTACAGGTCAGAGGAAGAGAAAGAGTTACGCTCTAAAGAATGCGGATTACTGGTGAACTTTTTTCATAAAGGAAAGCGAAGGTAAGACTCACAGCTTTGTTCATAATGAGGGGCAGTAGGTCATTGAGGTGAGAATAAAAGGTTTCTGCTGGTACAGCTGAAGCCAGGACAGGAATTCCCTCCCCAGCAAACTCCTGCAGCATGGCATCGTACTCTGCCTAATACACACAATTAAAATGTCAGACATCTCTGTGACCTCAAAGCGACTGAGCAGTCCTGATTTACTGCTAACATATAGAGATGTTGATTGGTGCAAGAGTCTAATAGGAAGCAAACAAGAACCTGCTGTTCTTCATCATCTCCCTCATCCCCTCCTCCGTCCTGACAAACAGTCTGTGAAAACAAGGAGGTTGACCGATGAAACAAACTGCATTGCATTAAACACATTTACAAATCTAAAATATATCTATCCATCTTAATCATTAAGTAACCAACTTCCTTTAGACCTTATATGGGCTCCCTTAGGACAAATATTTTACAACATAATTCAAACTTCAAACAATTCAAACAACTATTCAAATAATTAGGTTCATTATTAAAAAGGATGTACAAAAGTATTATTGAAGCTATAGATCATTTTATTCCTGAAGTTCCAACCACATTTTATGAAAAAGTCACAAAACATAATAAAATTTTTAAAAAAAATCTTTTATTTTGTTCATTTAAAAAATAAAAAATAAAAAAAAAATAAAAAAAGAAGAAGTTGTTCTTTTACCAGTGTATTGTATGAAAAAATTGAGGGTTGGCCCGAGACACAAACGCCGCACTGTGACTTCATCTCGTCCTGGGGCATGAGCTTATGTGATTCCCACACTTTCAAAACACCTGTGTACTAATCGATCTGACTCAAACACACCTGTTAACCCCACACTACAGAGAGGATGCCAAAAATCAGGCCTCATTAAATACAATAGTTGGGGCTAAAATGTTACATACACCTCAGTTAAAGACATTCAAACTCAATTTTTTGCAACTCATGCTTTATGGAAGCATTTCATGTTTGTATAAATTTTCTGTATTAAGTCAATATTATTATATTCAAAAATACTAAGAGACAGATTTATTGTATCAGATTTTCAGTGGCTCAAAAGTTTACATACACTGTTAGTATTTGGTGCCATTGCTGAATTTGCGCCTGATCCTCGGGGTCGCCTTCCACAAGCATCTCAAATTTTTCCCAGAATTTTTGGTCCTTCCTCCCGACAGAACTGGTGACGGGCAGGTTTGTGGGCCTCCTCATTCAAGCACACTTTTTGTTTTGTTTTATTCGGTCCATAAATTTTCTATGGGATTCAATTCATGGCATTTTGATGGCCACTCCAATACTTTCACATTTGTTATATTTAAGCCATTTTGTTAGAACTTTGAGAGGTATGCTTAGGATCATTGTCCTGCTGAAAGACGCAGTTGTGATCATGTTTTAGCTTTCTGGCTCATGTCTTGTGGTGTTGCTTCAGTATTTCTAGATAATCCTCCTTTCACATGACCCATTTCCTATTTTCTGAAGTTCACCAGTCCCTTTTCCAGCAAAACATCCCCAACAACATAATACTGCCACCCCTATGCTTCACAGTTGGGATGGTGTTCTATGGGTTAAAAGCCTCACCCGTTTTCGTCCATACATTCTGGTGGTTATAATGGCCAAACGGTTAAATTTTTGTTTCTTCTGACCAGTGAACACTCCTTCAAAAGGAGGAGCTTAGAGGCGCTTCTACCTTGCACAACAGCCTTTCAGGCCATGGCGATGTAGAACTCTTAATTGTGGATGTACATACTTTGGTACCTGATGTCTCCAGCTCATCAGTTCCTTTGTTGTCCTGAACCTTTTGGAACAATGTTCATTAATCCCTTGGAGTTAATTTGTGTCTCCTTCGTGAAAGATGCTGTGTCTATGTGATCCCTATTCAACAAAAGTCTATTATTTGTACAGGTCCACAATTTTTTTGAGGTCTTGGTTGAGTTTTCTCTATGGTATCAAGGGAAAAAAGCATTTGCCCTTAAATACAGCCACATCTGCTAACTAATTACCTCGTAATTATGGCAATTGGCCAATCAGGAGCATCTAAAAGTCATTATTAACTCCTGGAATCTTCCAGACAGTTTAAAGAGACAGTCAACTTTGTGTATACAAACTTTTGTCTCTTTTGATGGTCATTTGCTCAGGTATTAGTAGTCAGTACCGGCACAGGCACGCATCTGAGTAGTGTGGTGCAGGCTAAAGTTGAAATGTCAGATGATTAAAGTAGAATGTGGGATTTTAAACATCTGAATATTTGTATTTATGAAAATACAAATAATATTCTAATACTGAAATTCTTTGAATGAAGAAATGCCATCTTTTCTTGCCCCCCGGACTGCAAAAAAACCTTCTAATCAAATCAGATGACACTGATTTCATTGCAAAATAGGAAAATGAAATGTCAGATAAGTTCAAAAGACAAGCTGGTCATCCTTACCTTCTTCTTCAGAACGTCTCGAATGGCATGGCTGACCTCCGCCAATCTATGTGGTGTCTGCAACGCTTCCCCCTTGCATGATTTGATGACGCTGTTCATGGCCTCCAAAACTCCCATGACTACTTGTCGTTCACGCTCATGCTTCACTGCCTCCAGGAAGCAGGGCATCACCACGTCAAGCAGTTTATGCAATGCTACAAACACACACTTCCATCAGTCAGAAGATTGATGATGGTCAAAGGAAGAAATGAAGGGTGGATTCTCTAAATCAATATCCAGAGCCTAAGAATTACATTAATGGATAGGCAAGGCACTGATTAGAGTAATAAGTGATTAAAAGGGGCAGTAGGTGTAAATAATAGTGCTGAAAAGAGTAAGATGAGAGAGGGGTATGAACTGAAGTGTATGAGGTATACCCTGATGATTAGCTTCAGTAGGATTTTCCTGCCACACTTTATGCTGAGCTCGACAGAATTGGCCCAGGGCACCAAAGGCTGCTCTCCTCACATTCTCATGTGGAAACTGATATATGCATCACAAGTTATTACTCAAAACACCCATAACATTTACTTGGGCCGCATTATGAAACAGCCACTAGGTTCACACACAATGCTACAGTGATAAACATGTTTCAATAGAAAAGCTGCACTTCAATGTCATTAACACGAGTGCCACAAGTATACACTATTAATGCAGAGTGGCTTGAGGAACATTCTGTCAGCAACTTACATCACATAGACCGTAGACCTGCTCAAAGCTTGACTCCAGGAAGGGCTGAAATGCAGCACTGAGAGAGAGAGAGAATTTTAGTGCAAGGATGTGCGCATAAACCACGTATATTATCGCATTCAAATCATCTGATGCTGGTTTAACGGAAAGAGCAACAATGTTTAAATGCACATTTATGCTACCTTCAAATAATATATGCATGCTTCTTTATGTTTAAAGGAAAGCAAAACAAAGTGTCATGTAAAATCTAAATTTTGTTACCCAGTGTTAAAGGCAATTTCCCCCAGGGCGTCACAAGCATCCTCCTTCTCATCAATATAAGCATTTTCCACGCTGAAGCTACAGATAAGAAAGCCTTTAAAATGAGTGTGCTCTCATAGTACCCAATAGAACAAGAGAAAGAAACTGCAAAGACAGAAAATAAACACACCCAGCAACATCCTCCACCTCATTCTCTCCAATTTCATCCAATACAGCATCATCATCATCATCATCATCATCATCATCATCCAAGAGAACAAACTGCTTGTCCTCCTCTAGATGAGTCTGTGAGGAGAGAAACATGTTATAGTATATTATGTTATGTCTTGGGAAGTAATTGGTACATGTACAGTGTCCGTTACTTTGGTGGTTGTTTTCCCCCCTTTTTCTCTCATGCATGGTACGCCTATTTTGACAATAGTGCTTATGATACCTTTCACACATTACCTCACTCAATGTAGCATTCTGCCTTTGGCAGTCTCTCTCTCTCTCTCCCTCTCTCACACACAGTCTGTCTTGCTCTTTCTTTTCTTGTTTTCTTTTCATCTTTATTCATTTATGTTCAGGAGTTGTATTTGCTTTTCCAACAAGTTAGAGTTTTAGACTGTGACCCATCCTAATATTGCTTCCAAAAAAGTATTGGCTGATATTTCTGCTTGAGTCTCAAGTTTTCGGTCTGGTGGTTAGCGACAAGGAAGTTGGGAGAGACAAACAATTACTATATAACACTAAACCTATATACAGACTATATACAGATATGTTATTTGCCATTGGTTAAAAAGAAAAAAAGAGACCCTTTTATTTGTTAATGATACCCTGGGAAATGCCACCATTGAGATTATGTATTTCAAAATAATAACAATGGGTGGAAAACCCATTCTGCTCAGTTAATTGCACTTTTTTTTTTAATTTAGTGTTCATGTTTACCTTTGTTTCTTTTGTGCTAAAGCCACTATTACGTATTCCATTTATCTCAAGACTTGACTAGTTAGTCCTCCATAAATGAATGGAAAATAGTTGAGAAGGTGACATTTTCTGCTACTGCATTGGATCACATTTTTTGGAGCTAAACCTAAATATTTTCACAGTTCAGAACCGTTTCCACAAAAATGTATATTTAATGAAAGCCTATCAGACTGGCATAATGGATACAGCACTTATGTAAAAGTTAACTGAATAGAACTGCCATACGGAAGGAATGTACTAACCGTCACACCCTCTGTAGATTTTAGGGACAGGAGCATCAATGTGGTGATAGCAGTAAGATGAGGATCAATACTTTCTGGACTGATTGTGGACACAGCGGAGAACAAGCTATACCTGAACATACAGACACACAACAAAAATTTCATTGCTCAAAGGTAAAATATTCAACCGCAAATTTCATGGTGAACAAAACACATTATCTACACCTAGAGATTAAATTACACCTACTTACAGTTGCGGTCAGAAGTTTACAAACACTCATCATGGACATGAATGCCATGGCAATATTGGGCATTCAATGCTTTCTTTGAACTTTATTTCTGTCAGCAGAATGATTGTACAACACTCCTCTTTAATAGAAAAAAAAACAAGAATTTGGTGCACAAGTTTTCATTTATTTTGGGTTTTCTGAAAACAATACAGGTTCAAAATGTATATATACAGGGTCAAAAATATGCATACAACATATTTGTATAGATGTTTGTATAGATTATCAATTCACTGGTGCTGAAAGTTCCAAAAGATCTTTTAACTTGCCAAGGCCTTTTAACACACAGGACAATGGGAAAGTCCAAGGAACTCAGGAATGCTTCTTGGAGCCATTTCTAAACAACTGCAGATTCCATCAGTTCAAACAATTGTACACAAGTACAAATTATTGGGCAGCGTAGCCACTTTGCCAAGGTCTGGAAGAAGGTCTAAACTGTCACTGGTTCATATGGTCAGGAACAGCCCAGGAACCACCAAGGCACAAGCCTGCCATGAACTGGAAGCTGCTGGAACACCAGTGTCTATAGTCAAGCGAGTTTTACATCACCATGAACTGAGTGTCTGCCATCCAAGAAAGAAGCCCTTGCTCCAAAATTGACACCTTCAAGGTTAAATAAAGTTTGCAGCTGACCACACTGACAAAGACAAAGCCTTCTGTAGGAAAGTTTTATGGTCAGATGAGACGACAGTTGAATTGTTTGGCCACATTGACCAGAGGTACAGACAAATATTGTACCAAAAAGCATGGTGGTGGTAGCATCATGTTCTGGGGCTGTTTGCTGCCAATGGAACTGGTGCATTACACAAAGTAGACAGAATAATGAAGGAGGAGGAGGAGTTCAAAACTCTTCAGGTAGACAGTTGAAACTTGGACACAATTGGGTGTTCCAATAGGACAGTGACCCCAAACACACATCAGTAGACACTGGATGCTTATTAACTTCCTTCTACTTAATTCTGACAAGACAGAAGTA
>JAOTRR010000051.1:3228438-3238817 GCA_028570945.1 Gogo arcuatus
TGAGAAACTGTCATGCTAATGTGACAAATATAGCCACATGGGCTCAGGAGTACTTACTTTGCCAAAGTAATCTTGAGCCCATGTGGTTATATCAGCTATAGATGAAATAGGTGTCCCTCCTATTTACCATATACATGCTTACCTGTTGAACCAATTATCCATAGTTATGGCCTCAGCTTTCATTGCTATGCAGATGACATTCAGTTATGTGTAGGTAGAACAAAATATTGTAGTGAGGACTGTGGGTCAGACAGACAATTAAATATGATCAATTGTATTTACGTAAATCTCTATGGCCTGTTTGGTCTAGAAAATACATATTTCATGATGAATAATCATGATGAGTAATCCCCCCCACCTCCTAGAAGGTATAACTTTGGCTATTGTTTATGGCCCTATTCAAATTCTAACTTTGGGTGATCTTCCCCATGAGACACATGATCATGTATGTATGTATTTACTGTATTTATTTATCACATCCTATAGTGAAACATTACATGAATGGTCCCCATTTGGTTATTCTGGTAGTAGAGTAACTGTCATATGGTACATACTTAGAGATGAAACCACTGAGACTGGTTTGCACAGTAAATGCCTAAAAGATAAATAAAAGCCTCTGAAACGATTTTAGTGACAAGTGTTGTATAATAAAGATGGGCACATATTAGTAATCAAACGCTGAGAGGGGTTTTACTTTCCAAAATTTTAAGTAAAATGTATTGTTTGGAATCAGTGACAACCTTATAAACCAAGTCATTTCCACTAAAATGATAGTGGAAGTCAGATACAATTAATAAACTTAGCACCTGCATTTAACCTTTATCTACACTTATTTTCACCATTCGTCTTAAGTTAGGACAACCCCCTCAATCCCCCCTACCGACCTAAAGCATTTGATGGACCAGAACTTTAATCCCAAATATCTAGACTGTCCGATTTCTCTGTTGACGTGTCTTAACTCTGCACAAGTTCTTATGAATCTTGGTATTATTGAAACTACACTTTTATTACATCTCAGTCCATTACATTACATCAGATATAGCAATCTTCACCTTTGTATCATTGTTCATTTTTAATAAATATCAAAATTGCTAAAAACTTTAAATATTTTCATTACCTCTCATATTGATTGTTTTAATGGTCTCTTTATTGGTCTACCAACTAAAACTCTTGAGCAAACTGAAGTTTGTTCAAACTCTTCAAAGCTGCTAGAATACCAACACACATCAGGTTCATATCAAACACAGTGTTACATTAGTTTCTTCCCATATTCAATATAAGCTATTTTATTACTTGTAAAACATGGTCTTGTTCTTGTCTGTTTTTCTGTGCTTCTTGATCCTGACATCCCATCTCATGCCACCTGGTCCACTGGCAGCAGACCGCTTGTAGTACCCCAAATCAGGGTGGCAGGTCTTTGAGTGCTATGGCCCCCAAACTGTGGAATGGGCTTCCTCAAATTCTCTGCAACTGAACGTCTAATTCAAATCACAGATGAAAACTTTTCTGTTCAAACAATATTCATTTTCTACTGCTTTTTACAGTGTTTTATCTGTTCTTTTTAATTTGTGTTGCATACTTTATTAAGTGACATTAGAAAGATGCAATATATGAGGGCAACGTGATTGAAAATCTTCATTTTTTATTGCAAATAGATGTCATAGAAGTGTATTATTTTCCTACACAATCTCCATGCAAGTGTTCCAGTGTTTAAGGAGTATCTAGATTCTTCTATATAAACAGTCTTCTGGTTGTGTGTCCAGCCACTGATTCATCCAGTAGTCAGATCTTTCCACCCAATGCTTCCTTTAGTGGTCCAAAAACATGGAAATCATTCAGAGAGCAAGGTTTGGTGAGTATGGTGAATGTGTTTATACTTTTGTGACACGTATAAACAATGCAAAATTAAAAAATAAGGTTTTCATTTGACTCACCATTGTAATATAAATATAAACATCAAAATACTTTAAAAAGAAAAAGGAAGGGAAAAAAGGTAATGATAATATTCCAATAAAATATTTTAAAATTAGTGGGCAGGGCTTAGTTCAATTAGGCTTAAGTCACGGAATATTTGGAAAAAAATTTATTTTGTTTGTTTTGGCTCACGGTTCATGAAATATGGACCAAAATATAAAGGTATGTGCTATAGTGCCACCATTAGGTTGCACCTATTATACTTGCCTGGATAGAGACATGGAGTACCACCTGTTGAACAAGTTTCATGTCTATATGACTTACAGTTTGGTTTGCATGATTTGTTTCAGTGGAGAATCAGATGATGAAGAAGAAGAAGAAGAAATATAGTCGCAAGCGACAATCTGTGGGAACCAAGCACTCCTTGCAAATAGCGCAAGGAGTGGCCAGTTCTTTCCAAGATACACAGTATTAATAACGAGACCACAGTTGAACATAATTATCAAGTTTTGTCATGATAGCTCAATGTCTAGCTGTGTAAAATGCCTGTTGAAAGCTGACTGGCTGATGCCATACAGATTAGTAGATTGATGCAGCACACCAGGATTTTTGGTTCCTGAGAAACAACTATTAGGATTTAACTCTGCCACATCAATGACCATGGTCCAACCTTGGCAGACATCCTCAGAACCTTGTACTGAACATTTTTGTCAAATGTGATAAAATTGTTAAAATCCATAATCATACAGCTATTTGAGTAAACCAACTCTACCTCCTTAGAACTGACTAATGAGCGCCATACTGTTTACAAATGTCCATGTTTTAGATAATTATTGAGGTTTGCAATCTGCTGATTTCACAAATTTTACACCAAATTTGTGAAAATAGGCCAAAAATCCTAGGACTAGTTTGTGTAAAGTATCTACTACCTTAATCTCCTTAAACAGTAGTGGGATGATGTCCCAGGCGGTGGCAGAGAAAAATGAGTTGGGACCAGAGTACAAAGAAAAAAAAAAAATCAAACATGTTGTAAGCATACCCTGCCATCTACTCTACCTAATAGAAGGCCATATTGTGCCTCCCCCCCATGTGTCACTTACCTCAACACCAAAGAAAACTGGTTCATGATGAATTGGGAGGAAAATGCTAGAAACGTGAAGTGTCACACAGTGACTGGAACAGCCCCGTTACGCTTATGACCAAGAACAATGGATGATCTCTTTCTGCATCAACGTTGACAACATGAATGCTGTTTCAATATTTGATGCCTATCCAATGTCTCATATTTACGTGACTTGTTCTTATGCAACCCTAGATTTGACAAAGGGCTACTGGCAGGTTCCATTAAATTCAATTCAATTGTATTTGTATAAAGCTTTTAACTATGGATCATTATCACAAAGCAGTTCTATAGAAACATATAAATTCCAGATATAAATTTTATAAATTGCTCTCCTTGCCAAACTCTAAGGACACGTTGCTTTCTCCACCCGGGTCAGTTTACACCGATTTGTTACTCCTCTGTTTGGGTTTTTTGAAAGCACCATCTGCATTTAAAAGTCTAATGGACCTATGGCCCTACAGCACATACCATTGCTTATATGACATAATCTGCATTATTGGCAGCAGCACCTGGAAGATGTGAAGGGAGTCCAAAAGTCCTTCAGACAAACTGGACTCTCAGGGAACCAAGCAAATTGTGTAATTGGACGGGTGGAGGTATGATATCTTTGGTGTCCATTTGGCAGGCGTGTCCCCAATCTGAGAAGACTGCCGTCATTGCAACATGCCCACAACCCAAGGAGGTGAGCCAGTTCCGGCGGCTGGTGGGATATTTTTGCTTGTACCTATTTATTCTGACTTCACCAGCCTGCTGGACAAAAGGCCTTTGTGAATGTTAAAGCAGCTCTCTGTGGAGGCCCTCTGCTTCATTCCCTAACTTTTCTTTCCCTTTTGCATTTCAGACAGGCGCATCAGACAGAGGGCTGGGGGGCAGGGGGGCATTTAGTCCTGGTATTTTATGAGTGCAAGAGTCCAAGTACAGCATGAGTGCAAGAACAGTACCTTTGAAAAGCAGTGAACGTCATGAAATAGTTTGGGTGCCCTTTCACCCTTTGTTCAGACACCCACTTCAGTGGTTCTGTCACATGAAAGATGGGGTGTTCAGTTCCAGGCTGGATGGGCTCCTCTGCACGTGTCGGGTTGGATAGTCGTGGTTTATTGTGGGTCTGCACTAGGACGGAGGAGTTTGGGGAAAAGCTATAGAGCTACTAGGATTAAAATGGTGCACTTAAATCCTGTTGTCCCTCATACATTTATGTGATCTCCATGAGTCATGAGCTGAGCACTTGTGGGTTTGCAAGTGAAGTAAAGCTAAGCAGAATAAACAAAGCACTAGAGAGTATACAACCTAGGCAGCCATCCACAGCACCATCATCACACAGATCTTCAACAATTCAGTAGAATTGGGACTGGTGCCATCCTGTTTCAAATGTTCCACCATTATTCCAGTTAGCAAAAATCATAGGACTGTTCTTAACTATGTGGTGATGTTTACATTTACAACATTTAGCAGACACCCTTATACAGACAGAACGACAAAACTGCTCTGTAGTCTCCATCATATATCCTCATGCTAGTTCACTGGGTCAGGGACTAAGAATACCATTGAGCTAAACCCCTAGAGGTCAGTGCAACATAAAACCAAACACAAGAGACAAGGATTTTTTATAAATAATAAATAGAATAGTGTAAATTCAAGTGTCTGAATAAGAGATGGGTCTTTATTCTTCATTTGACAACCACCAGAGACTCAGCTTTGAGGGTTTAGTGCTGGCCCACCAGAAGGACATCACAGACTCACTTCCAGTGGATTACCAACTTCCTGACAGACAGTATATGCATATATTGGACATGAATTTCCTCAGGGTCACATGCTGCTTCCTGACAGAATTTTCCCTGGGAAAATTCATGTCCAGTATGTGTGCTCTCCCCACTGCTCTTCTCCATCTACACAAATGACCTCTTCCTCTTGAGAACCTTGTCAAGCTCCTGAAATGTCCAGATTCCCAATATCAGGCTACAGAGAATAGTCAGAATTGCAGAGACAATCACCGGCACAGACCTGTCCTCCCTTTGGGACATGTAAGGCTCTCTAAATAGGAAATGGCAATGAAAATCATTGGTGACGCCTCATATCCTGAACGCATCTTATTTGATCATCTTCTATCCAGTAAGTGCTAGGAAACGACCTGACACAAGAACAGCTTCTTTTCATGGGCCATCAAACCCATGAACCTTACAGTACAATAGCACTGTGATAGCCCCTGCACCTGACATCTTTCTTCTATTGTGCATATATAGATTATAGGTTATTATAGATTACACAACAGACTGAGCAACAGATGTTCAATACATGCAAATCTTGTGCAATTATTTAGTATAGATGTTTATTGTAACTCTGTTTGCACATTTATTCTCTCCACATTAGAATTAATTACTTCAATTCTACCAATTTATTGTTGTGATGGTGGTTTTTTGTTTACTGTTTACATAGGTTTTTTTTGTTTCTTTTAACAATTTACACTATATGGCAGAAGGTATCTGGACACCGGACCATCACACTCATATGTGGGCCTTCCCCTGTTGCCACAAAGCAGACAATTGTCTACAATGTCTTTGTATGCTATAGCATTAATATTTCCCTTCACTGGGCCCAAAGGGCCCAAACCTGTTTCAACATGACAGTGCACAATGTGAGGTCCATAAAGACTTAGTTTGCAAAAGCTGATGTGGAGGAACTTGAGCGGCCCAAGTCTTTGGGATGAATTGGAATGTTGACTGCGCACCAGGCCTTCTCACTTGACATCAGTGCCTGACCTTACTAATGCTCTTGTGACTGAATGGGCACAAATCTCCACAGCCACATTCCAAAATATAGTGGAAAGCCTTTCCAGATGAGTGGAGGCTATTAATAACAGCAAAGCGGGGACTAACTCCATGTTAATGCCCATGGTTTTTGAATGGGCACACATGGGTGTGATGGTCAGGTGTCCACATACATTTGGCCATAATGTTTCACAGTAAGGTTGGTAGTTGCCTTATAACTTATTTGCATAAAGTTAAACTTTGTCACATCGTTTACACTGCCCATTTCGCATTGCTAAAAGTTGCTTCACCTACCATTGATGGAAATCTACAGCTTTTATAGGAAACTTGTATTGATTTCTAGCTACTTTGTTGGGTCATTACTGAGCCACTGTGACTGCAGGGTAAGAGCAGGCTGAGGTGTGATGGTGGATGACGCATTTAACCTTACATGTTGCTCATGTAACATTACGCAAGACAACAACGGTAAAAATGGATTTAGCTCTGTTGTATACTGTAATGAGCATTGGAAAAGTTATAATTCTTATATTTACATATCCAATTTCACCTCTCAAAATATATAAACCACTGCATCCAACACTTTTATACTTACTTATCTTGCCAAAGTAACTAAACTTTGTAGTTTTAAACCAAACTATTAAATTTTGGTCAAAATGCAGTAACTGCATGTTTAACCATGTTATGATTTTGCTCACTATTACTTTCAGTGCATCAATCAAAAAGCATTTTATATAATTTTTGAAAACAGCATAGAAATTGTGCAGTTGGTCAAGACCATCAGTGACGTTCCCACAGAATTACAATCAGGGCAGTGGCAACCAGAGCATGCACAGTATGAGACTGGATGCAAAGGGACACAGTCATGTGAAATTTCTAATGCTAATGGTCTCATTCACAGTCACCTTTAAATAAGCCATAGGAATGAATGGAATACATCTTAAATGTGAAATACTCAAATATCAAACATTTTTCAGCTTAAGGCAGAAGGACAATTTATAAATGGTTCAGGACTTTGCCTACTAAATCTCCATCCTTTTCTTCAGACAACTGGAGGTTTCATCAGTGTTTGTTCTCCAAATACTTCTTTGAAGTAAGTGACATGCTCCTCACAGTGTTCACCTGGAAAAGAGCATTAGGTCACTCAATAAAAAAAAAACAGCACAAACACCTTCCACAACACAAATGCTGAAGCGTGTAATGGTCCGACACTACTACTTCTACTACTACTACTACTAATAATAATAATATTAATAGACTAAAATAATGAAAATAAAATTAAAATGTATCTGATGTTTGCTCATTAACAACAATTAAGAATATAAAGCAAGTCAGCTCCAGCTACCTGGGTTAAAAGCAGGATTGCCACGTAACCTAAAGTTTCGTTGCTCAAAGAATCGGAAGATCGTATAGAAGAGCATTGTGTCATTAGTCTGTCGTGCAGCATCCAAAAATTTACGTGCTGAGACACTGTCATGGCCACCAACACTGCGGACAAAACGGAGAGCTCCGAGTACTTGCTGTTTTGACAGGAGCACCTCCACAATCTCATCGTTAGCTGTGGAGAGCCTCTGTTTTACACACACATACACAGACACACATCCAAGTTTCACAATTAATCTGAAACTCTTATTAATGCATTCAACGTAAGCACAGCAGAACAAAAACAGACTTATGAATTTGTCTTTACCTTAAGCATATCTAGAGAGAGCTGGTGAGCAGGGGGGTATGTGCTCTCTAATGACAGCAGCAGGCAGGCCTAAACCAGAGGAAAACAATATAGTGCGCTAGTACCTAAATGACCAAACTACTACAAGGCAGATTATGTACCATTAAAACTGAGAAGTGATGCATTTAAACTCTGCTAATTGTAATTACATAGCTTTATAAGATCTATTGCTAAATGAAACCATAATTGACTGGCTTATTAGAAATAAGTCAGCCTTTACCACACAAATAAAGAAATAATGTGCCATTAGCAATGTGTGAAGCCTCAGTTATACTTCCTTGCGAACACACACATGGACAGCTGTAGACACCATGAACGTGTAGCTGTTCTTATTATACTACTTTCTAGTCTGCTTGGAGGATGTGTTCCATACATGCACAGTAGATTGGCATTTCCCTCCACAAATTATTACCCTAGATTTCCCTCCACAAAATATTGCACATTTGATTGTCTCTATGTTGTTTTAAAGTTACACTGTATAGATGCGGGTAGCGATGGACCTCCAGCGTATGTGCACTGGTACTCTTGTAGCATCACAAAAAAAATTGGAGGGTATACCAGTGTCCGCACAGAGCCTTGAGTACACCCTCTGATGATGAAATTTGTGTCATGCGGACCATCGTGTACTCATGGATGCAGGATCAAAGTCAAACACTGGCCTGATAGCACACTAGATTCAGTACTGAGTACTATAAGAAATTATATACTAATGTGATTTTGGACCGACATATTAGCCCTCTCCACCACCATCATCATCAAAACACCAATATAATGGTGGTGTAATATCCTTTCAAAGTTCAGTCCCTCCAGTACAGTTCCAGAGACTTGTAGAGTCTATGTCAAGACACCTTGAAGCTGTTTTGCTGGCTAGTGGTGGCCCAACACATTATTAAGACACTGTTGGTCTTTCCTTTAATTTACTCTTATGAATAGTTGCTATGAACAGAACTTCTAGAAGCATGCTAAATTTTCTTAGAACTGAACTTACCAGTGGTTTGGAGTCACTCAGCACATGATACTGGAGGAACTGGTGCAGCATGTAGAAGAGATTATGCTGGACCAGAGTTTTGATAACCAGCTCATAAAAGTAGTGCTGTGTGTGATACAGAAGACAGAATGTCAACACAGTACAATTTTCCACCGTTAGTAAATGGCTGCAGAAATCAAGTGTAAAACAAATAAGCACCTTTCTCTCATGGAATCCCAGTTCCTATGCACACCTTTAGTACATACTACAGATGCATTAATTCTGATAGCATGCTCATTTACTTGTACTGGTAAGGGGGGGGCTCCAATACCAACATCCAATAGCATGTGATACTATAGGGCTTAAGCCTAGTGTACGTTAATGTGAAAATGAACAGACGATCTGGACATTTTTCACAGTCTACATTAATTTGATCATTAATTGTTAAATATCAAAATGCAGTTCTATAACAACATTTTATTATAATACAAGTTAGAACTGTCATGACTGAATTTTGACTTCAATACCAATACCAACTTTAGTATCACAAAAAATACTAATATTAATATGATACCATGGCAAAAATGATGCTTCACCAGTTATCTGTTACATCCACACCAGAGACTACCAGACTCCACTTCTCATGAACACAATAGCTGACACAGACTATAGCCGACAAACAATATAAACAATACCCGAACAGCCTACAACAATAGCCGACACAGGCTCCAACTCCCAGCACCTCACATGCTCAAGCTCACCAGCATACTAATTGTACACATCTGTCTCTCATTTCACTGCTCACCTGAAACTATTTAAGAACACACAGCTGTTGAAGCAATCGCTCAGTACAGTTTTGTTCGACTTTGCCAAGCCGTTTATCTGCCATTGTTGTTTCTGGTTATTGACTCCTGTTTGGTTTCCTGGTTATCTGATTTCTGTCTTGCCTGTGTTATCCTGTTTGCAAATCAATCAACCCTGTGCCTGTTTATTGACCTTCATTTTGGATTGTCTTCTGGATTTGTTTGCCTGTCTGAATTCAATACAATATTATAGAACCGCAACTGCTTCTGGATCTGTCTATCATATCCAAGTGTCACATTTTAAAGTCTGAACGCTTATCTGTTTATTGCACTGGTTAAAAACACAACTTATTAATTTAATTAAGTAATCATTGATTTAAAATGGTCTTTATTTGGAATAAATAAATAATTGCAGAGTTCACAGAAACATCTAGTCAAGGTAGAACCTTTAATGACTCGATGTATGTAGCCGTCTTGAACACTTCATTCTCAGAAGAAAAAAAAAGGGGTACTAAAGTGTACTTTCCCTTTGTCACTTTCACTAGTGTGCCTACTAGTAAAATATTTCCCATAGTAAATGTTTACCTAGAAATGTACATGTAATAATACTTTAAAGTATTACTCTAAAAGTTATTTTATGTGGTCCTTAAGGTCCAATTATGTACCTTAAATCATTTTAAATGTACTCTACATTCCCATTGCTATGTATGAGATACATAATAAAGATATAATACATTTATACCCTTGAGTGCTCCACCCCAGTGACAAGGAACGGTGCAGTTTAGCACCCTTTTCTGTGTTCCACGCGTGTTCTATCACTTCTTAGTCACCAGTTTCTTACTCTGATTTTCTGTTCCACGTTAAAAGGTCCGGTAATTACAGTCTCCCACCTGTAGATGCTGCCTTGAAGCTAACTCACTCACTGTATCACAGAAAGCTCAATACAAGCAGGGAAATCTGCTTGTGTTTTGTCATTATTTTGATGGGGGCAGCCATGGCCTGAAGGCTAGAGAAGCAGCCTTGGGTCTGAAGGGTCGCTGGTTCGATTCCCGGGACTGGCAGGAAAAAATGTGAGGAGAGT
>JAOTRR010000051.1:3367768-3379118 GCA_028570945.1 Gogo arcuatus
TTTTTCTTTTAAGTGGAGCTACATTATCTAAAGTATAGCGAAACGTTGACTCTAAGCATTCAGTTGCCTGATTAGGTTCTGTGGGGCTGACATCTCATCATGGATGGTCGTTCATCAGCTGAAACTTAATCCCTGTAAAACTGAACTGCTGTTCATCCCCATGTCAGGATCTTGTGGTCTCCCTGGCCAGCTCTCTGATCACACCTTAAGTCACTGCATGCAACCTTGGGTTAACCGTGGACAATCAACTTTCCTTTTCATCTCACATTGCTAATGTGTCACACTCGTGTTAATTTCTCTTTTACAGCATCAGAAGGATTTGTCCACTTCTATCCACACAGATCACTCAGGTGCTTATTCAGTCCCTTATCATTTTGAGACTGGACTACTGCAACTCGCTTCTGGCAGGTCTGTCTCTGAGTGCCATTCAACCTCTGCAACAGATCCAGAATGCAGCTGCATTCCTGCTGCATAATCGGAATTAAACATTCCTAAGTTCTCCTACAAAGCCAAAAAAGCCAAAAATGGACCAGCACCCATCTACCTTAAGGCATTTTTCAAATATTGCACTGCACCACGCACCCTCCAATTCTCTAGCACTGCTTGAATGGTCCCACCATCTCTCAGGGTACAAGGAAGGCATGCTTCATTCTTCTCTGTTCTAGCACCCAGGTGGTGGACTGAATTTCCCCTAGATGTCTGAACAGCTGAGTCACTGGCTGTCTTCAAATGAAGTCTAAAGACCTATCTCTTCCTGAAGTACTTATATCAGCTCTTTCATTAAAAAAAAAAAAAACTATTATTGCGTCTTTGTTCTTTTCTTACTATATTATCTCGCCAACAGAGTTTTAGACTGATGGTATTCTTAGTCCATGTCCTAGTGAACCAATATCAGGTTGTATTTATTGATGGAGACTTCAAAGCACTTATGTAAGTCGCTCTGGATAAGGGCTTCTGCCAAACACCATAAATATAAATGTAGTTTAAATGTTCATATTTTTACTAAGTACAAACTCAAAAGTATATAAGGTTGTATATGTTTACAAATGTGAAGTGGATATTTGCATTGGAGGTATATTAAATAACAAAAGCTAAAGTGTCCAAATACTTATTTCTGCTGACTATATATATTCCTATTTTTTAAACAGCAAATTTTTGACCAATCAGGAGGTGTTGGTGTGATGTCATCAGGGTCTGGGTATGGTTCTAATTATGCCCAGTTTTCATCAAACCACGCCTCCCAGCATGGGGTGATGCTTCGGCAGAAATCTGTTGGTGAGACAAAATTCAGTTGTCCGGCTCATATTTTCTGTGCAGTTCATTTTCTTTTACATATCCTTTCATCTCTCTCTTCATATTTTAGGAGTAACCGAGGAGGAAAGGGGACATCTTCAACCCCCTACTATGAAATTATCTCGTAGTTTATCAGTGCCAGGGCCAGATGATATCCCACCTCCTCCTGAAACCTCTGCACCAGAACCACCAGTTCCTGTTCACAGGAGACCAGAGATCATGCACAACAACCACTCTCATCATGCCCAGATGCAAATAAAAGCACCACCCACTCGCAGGGTGAGCAACATGAATGAGCACAATGTAACAGAGCCATTTAGATATTAATACAATGTTTGTTGCTATGTTGTATTCTTTCTTTTATATATAAGGTTGACGCTGACCATAGTAGGAGGGGAGGAGCTAAAATGGGTGGTTTAAGGCGTGGTTCTAGCAGTGCTGCACCTCTATCTGACATGCCTGCGGCAATTGCCAAGACAACTGGCCGCCGTGGCGGTAAGGGGCCATTGCTAAAACAGCGAAAGGTGGAGGAAGGAGGAGGGAGATCAGAGAAAAACTCAATTCCAATTCCAACCATAATCGTCAAGGCACCATCCACAAGCAGCTCAGGACGTAGCAGCCAGAACAGCAGTGTGGAGGTGGAGCCTTCTCCACAGCTTGAGGATGAAGAGGCAGAACATCACAGCACAGTATCAATCCCAGCTCCACCCATAGCCCTGCCTCCAGTTCCACCTACGCCCTTCCCTCCAGATGTAGGTGGAATGGCTCAACGTGAAAGAGAGCGCTTCCGTGATTCCCGCCGCAAAAGCACTTCCTTCTTCTACTCCTCTGAAGAGGATGTCCTAGATGAGCCTAACTCTGCCCAGTCTGCTCAGAATGACCCTGCTCCCAGGCTCCGCCCCTCCAAGTCAATCGATGAGGGCTTGTTCACAAGCGATGCTGCTAGCATGCCGCCTGCCTTTGGACTTCCACAATATGCCTCTCAGCACAACACTACCTTTATTCACCCACTAACTGGGAAAGTTCTAGATCCATCAAGTCCACTAAGCCTAGCATTAGCTGCTCGGGAGCGAGCTCTTAAGGATGACCGTCGATCCCGTAAGGAGGAGAGGCATTTTGGGCGCCAATTTTCCACTGCTGCTGCTTTCCCTATCCCTCATTCCTCTACCTACAATCCACAGCACCAGTCCTCTTCCTACATGCACCAAGCACAGACTGCCAGCTACCTTAGTGGCAGCAGCCCTACATCAACAAGTCACTCTCCTCTGAGTCGACCCCAGAGTCCCCGGATGTTGAGACTGTCTGGTAGTGGGGTAATGAGCGTGGAAAGGGAGGGAAGAGACGTTCAGAAGGTGCAGTTCACTCCCGAAAGAACAACTCAATATCAGACTTATCACAATGAGAGGGAAGGGCATGGAAAAATGTCTCAACAGCTCCCTCAGAATAGACCCCCTTTATTACACATGGATACTGAAGTGAGTGCTAATGCTACTCGTTATGCTAATCCTGCCCTAGAAATCACCAAAAAGTCAGACACAGAGAGAGAAAGGGATGAAAATAAGGAGGAAGATCCAGACGGTGAAACTGGAGGTGGGGTAATGGTTTTGCCTCCTCCTGCCCCCTCAGTGGACATAGCTGATGAGTTTGTATTTGCAGAACCACTACCACCACCTTTACAGTTTGCTAATGGGGTGGACAGGTCAGTACAAGGAGCTACAGTGTACAACTATCATCAAGAGGAACATCCTACACAAGAACAACATGCTGGTCAACATTTACCACAGCATGATCAGAAGCTTCAGAACACCCCTCTAGATCCACCAGGACCAGAAGAAACTTCCCAGTCTCTACCTGAAATTCCCCCCTCAACCTTTCATCCCTCTGCCATTGTTCATCCATTTCTCTTCCCCCCTTCTCCCCTACTCCCACCACCCCAGCTTTGTCCCAAAATCCCTCCTCCTAATCCTCCCCAACCCACCCAAATGCCACAAATTCACCCCCAGCCCCCACTCGCCTCCCCCCAGGCCGCTGACTCTGCGGCATCCAGTTTGACATCATATGATAGTGAGGTGGCTAATTTAACCCAATCTGCTCTTTCTCCTTCACTTCCATCTCCCCAGATCTTCCCTCTAACTTCCACTCCTTCTGTCCCACCCACTTCCTCAGACTCTGCATCACTGCACAGGCCCCTCCCACTTTTCTACCCACCGCAAGATCGTGGTAGTTCTACTCTTACCTATGCCACCATGACAACTGCTGCTGCGGCAACAGCGACTGCTGCTGTAGTAACTGTCACCATGACAACCCCTTCAGCAATTCGACCAGTTGTTGGAGGTGAACGGATCCAGTCAGGATCAAAGGGTTTTGATTGGCCCGAAGCAGTGGTGGATTCTGGGATTGAGGAACCAGACAGTCACAGCAGTAGTGACCATCACACAGAAAGTGTTAGTGGAGAAAGAAGGCAACAAGAAAGACGAGTGAGTACAGAAAGTGGTGGAATAAAGGAAGGAAGAAGAGTGTCCCTGGATTCATGTCTATCTAACCCAAACCACCAGTTTAAAATGCACAATGACACACACGCAAAAACTCACACACATAAAAGCAAACCTCCGCCACCCACACATGCAAAACCACACCTACATAACACTGCTAAATTACACACTAATGTGGAGATAGGACGAACAGTGCCATCACTACGGCGACAAACGAGCGCCGCCCCAGGATTCTACCAACCAGATGAAAAGATGGAAGTAAAAGGAGGAGTGAAGGCACCGTCTTTCATGGACAGACGTCTGAACTCTCCTCTTTCCAGTGTAAAGGCCAGTATTATCAGTGAACTCAGCAACAAGCTGCAGCAGCTCGGGGGATGGCAGGGTCAAGGGTCACAGCAAATGCAAAGGTCAGAGATCTTCCACTACAGACAGTTTTGAAGTAGTCACCTAAATCGTAAACGGACCTAGTCAAGGGTTTGTATCCATCTAGAAGTTATCTGAGATTATCTGATCTTTCTTTCTTACAGGTTTTCAGAAGACCTGTCTTCATTAATTCCTGCAGGCCATGCACAACTTCTTTCCTCCTCTCAACCACTTCAGAGATCTCTATCCCCTTCTTTGACTCCTATCCCCTTAACTCCTATTAGCTCTAAGCCTTTAGCCCCAACTGTTACCCCTAACCCTTTAGCACCAACTATTACCCCTAATCCCTTAGCCCTGACTATTTCCCCTAATCCCTTAGCCCATAACTTGCCTCCTAACCCTTTAACCCCCACTCCATTAAACTCAACACTCTCCTCTAATCCCTTAACCACAAATATTGTACCTAACCCCATAACTCCTAGCCTCACTGCTAATCCTGTACCTTCTTCACCTTTGACCCCTGCATTAACCCCTACTTTGACCCCTCAAGCTCCTCCTTATTCTAATTGGACCCCATCCCCGTCTCCTCTGTCTTTCTCTCACTGTCCTCTTTCTCCTCCCTGTCTCCCCCATGCCCCTCTTTCTCCTCTGTCACTTGCACACCCTCCATTGTCCCCTCCATCATACAGCCACTCTCCCATCTCTCCTATATCCCTCTCTCATGCCCCTCTTTCTCCTTCCTCTCTGTCCTATTCTCCATACCCGACTTCACCAAAGCATCGTGCTAAATATCGTACTAAAGGTTTAGATTTGTTTTCTGCTTCAGAATCAAGGCGTTCCGAGGCTCATATCCAGCGGCGTCGTGCTCCAAGTCCTCTTATTTCCTGTTCAGAACGACCACAACCTGGGCCACCACGTCCTTCCTCTCTTCCTCTCTTTCCTTCTGCTTCTGTTTATGGATCTCCCTTTGATTTGCAGGCCCCCCTCACTCCCCCATCATCTTCCCATCCTCTGGCTGAACATTTCTTCCCTCCAACTCCCCCACTAATGCCCCCTTCCTCCCCAGCACCTACTTCAAACCCTTTGCTAGGCTCACACTCTCTCTCTCCTACACACTTCCTATCAGGTGGCTCCTCCCCTTCCAGCATGAGCTACCTACCACCTCTCACTCTTCCTCCACCCAATCGACCTTTTGCATCCAAGCCCCTCCCATTCTGGACCAAATATGATGTTGCTGATTGGCTGACCTACCTGAACTTGGCGGAGCATCGAGAGCGCTTCCTAGACAATGAGATTGATGGTTCACACCTTCCATCACTGACCAAGGAGGACTTCCTCGATCTTGGAGTGAGCCGTGTTGGACATCGTATGAACATTGAACGAGCACTGAAGAGACTTACTGAGAGGTGAGGAAAAATTTAAAAAAGAAAATTTAAGGAGGTCTTACCATGAGTTCACAATCTGTCGTATACAATCTTCATTGGATAGACTAAAGATTGCACTTGCCAGGTGATGTTTTGTGACATAAGCCTAGTGTGTGTTATCTCACTAATTAACAGACAACATAAAAAGACAGCAATCTGGACATATTTCATTATTAATGATCAAAGCAGACTGGGCATCTTCCTACAATATAAATAACCTGATGAAACATCTTTTATGGCATTTACAGTAAACAGTGTGTTTGACAGAGAGCGTGAGGATGGCTGACCTGAGAGCAGTATCAGCAACCATGCATAGATTTTCCATACACACAAAGGTATTCATGAGCATGGAGCAGTGAAGTGAGTGTGCAAAGAAACTCATGTGAGACAGCACTTCATTTCTGTGAGCACTGAGACATGCACTTCAAGTCTACACTTTGCTTGCGAGTTGAGGTACAATTCATGGCACATTGCACTCATTTTTAATGACCCCACTCGCTGATACTGCTCTGCGTGCACTGCATACTCATTCTCGATCTGAAAAAACTGGTATCTATGTATTTCTAATAATAATGATGCAACTTTTCTCACTCTTCCTTTCAGATTGTCATCTCCATTTTCTGTCTCCACTGTTTCCTCAGAGGGACCGAATGAACGACTGCGAGACGAAGGAACTCAGAGCTGAACGGTTTACATTACACAGAAAACAGGGCTCTCAAACAAGTCACTTATCTCTGAAGATTAACATAAAAACTCTGACACACACAAAACAGCAAAACAACCATTTAATATAAAAATGTCTTAAAATCTGTGCTAAGCTGCTCCAGTGTTTAAACTCAGTGTGATCCACTAGAGAGACTCAATACCTGAGAGCACCTTCAGCCTTGATAGAGGATAAAAATGCAAGTCTGCTTCCTCATTCCTAAAATCCTGGTTTGATTTTATTTACTCATGGTGATGGCAGCATTTTCCTGTTGCTATGGTGATGTAAAGTTTACTGTAGAAATACAATGCAATGATCTTTATTGTTGTAAACCTGTATACAGGTAATGTTCATGTCATACTCATCATTACTTGTGTTATGATGATGATGATGATGATGATGATGATGATGAACATTAGCTTTACAATTTTTATTTCTACTCACAATAATGATTATAATAAAATGGTAATAAGAATAAGAATAAGCATTTAATGGTTAAGTACATAAATAATTTTCACACTGTAAGGATAATTGGTCTTCCAGATCACAGAACGCCATAAATATTCCCTTCGGGTATAGGTTCTCTTCATCTGCTCTCTGTACAGCATGCACAGATTTAAGTGTGTGCGAGATTTGTGCAAAGATCATAAGATCTCGTAATTTTATTTAAAAAGAAAAACACAATATTTTAGGACAG
The DNA here is from genome assembly GCA_028570945.1 of Gogo arcuatus. Lineage (NCBI taxonomy): Eukaryota > Metazoa > Chordata > Actinopteri > Siluriformes > Anchariidae > Gogo > Gogo arcuatus. The sequence goes on from JAOTRR010000051.1 coordinate 3,374,741, forward strand.
TAAAAATCTATGAAATTATTAAGCACTTGGATATACATTAAATTATAAATATATGAGAGATATTTATGCAGAGCTCTATAGATTTATCAGGTATTTCTGTTCCTATGTAATGTTTATGATGATGATAATGTTTATGATGGTGATGATCTGAGAATAATGATTAAGATGTTTGAATAAATGAGAATTACGCTCCATATGTCTGTGTTCTCCTTTTGGTCCAGTATCACCCTCCACACCCCAAATTTCAGACCATCCAAACCAGGAATTCTTAACTAGGAACAGCCGAGTGGGAACTAGTCAAATAATAAAACTAACACTGTGGTTAAAGCTATAGTGTGTAGGACAGTGATGTTTCTGAGCTGCTCTGATTTGCACTGACAGCTCTGTAACAGTAACTCAGAGTCAGTATTGTTAGAGAGGGTTGGTCCTTAAAAATAAAATCGCATCGGCTTCACATAACCATGTGACTAACCACATGACCTTACACAATTCCCTTGTGGATTTTTCACATGTATATCATGTATTTTTATTTGTCACATGATTTAAATGTGTGATTCATTTATTTGCACATGTGGGGCATATGATATTTATTTTTTCACGTGATTTTATTATGCAATTCATTGATTTTCACATGTTCATTTTTACATATAACAAAATATTGCTCACATGATATCACATGCTTACCTGAAATCCTGTGTGCAGTTTCAGGGCATAACATGGTGAAAGGCATCTTTACATGCTTTTCACATGGGATCACATATTACATTACATTACAGGTATTTAGCAGACGCTCTTATCCAGAGTGACGTACAAGTTCAACAATTTTTACCTGATCTGCATGTCTTTGACGTGGGAGGAAACCCACACAGACATGGGGAGAACATGCTAACTCCACACAGAAAGGCCCCCGTTAGCCATGAGTTTCGGACCCAGAACCTTCTTGCTGTGAGGCAACAGTGCTAACCACTGCGCCGGCATATTAATTATGTAATTGTATAATAAGTAATGCATAATAAGTAATAAAATAAAATATGTTTTTCACATGAATCGTATTATCATATATGTGATTATTTTATGTTAGGGGGTCAGAATGGGAAGAAATTTTGTATGTCATACACCAGCTCAAATACATCAAACGTTGAAAGGGTCTTGATTCATTGATGTGGGTGTTGGGAAGGGTCTGATTAGTTCATGTGGGTGTTGGGAACAGTCTTGATTAGTCCAGGTGGGTATTGGGAAGGGTCTTGGTTAGTCCAGATGGATGTTGGAAATGGTTTGCTTAGTTCATGTGGGTGTTGGGAAGGGTTTGCTTATGATTAGTCCAGGAGACAGTTAATTGTCTCTTCCCCTGGCTCACTCAGTGTACCTCAAAGAGGATTACAACAGTGTCAAGACATTGCTCGATGCCTTGAATTATGATGACTATGGCTGGGAGGTCATCGGAGACTTCAAAATGGTGGCATTCCAGATGGGTCTCCAAGGAGGTTTTTACCAAGTTTCTCTGTTATCTTCATCTTTGGGACAGCAGGGACACTAAGACACACTAGCAAAGGTGGGACTAGCCACAGGAGACCAAGTGGGAGCCACTCAGAGTCTCTCAAAATCCATATTCTTGATGCTCATCTTGATAAATTCAAGGGGAAAATGGGCACATACTGAGAGGAGCAAGGCGAGCAGATATACTGGATTTTGAATGCCATTACCAAGCACAATATAATGAGAAAATGATAGAAAACTACATTTGGGGGGTGCTTTGTGAAAGGAATTTACAATTAAATTGTAAACTTCACAAAACTATTCACAGAGAGACAGACAGAGAGAAAGCATCCCACCCCACTTGGTAGTACTACTCTTCCTTCGCTGACTCCTGAGGCTGCTCAAAAGGCAGGTGCACTGTCTTTAGGACCACCAGAGAATTAAGCATTCCCTGTCCAGAAGTTCACAGGGGACAGTTTCACTCTCTGCCTGGTTCAAAGAGTGGCATTGGCTAGAATACATTGCAGACAGTTGATAGAATTGTGTCTGAGTATTTCTATTTTATGGAACTTTATACTTCTACTCCACTAGAGTATTTCATAGAGGCAAATATCCCATTAATAATTTTTTCTGACAGTTTTAGCTACTAGTTCATTTTCATATCACATTTTTTATTTGCTGGAAAATGCATTGTGAAAAAGATGAAAACAGGGTCATTCTTCTGAGCTCAAGAAAAGCTGACTTTTTAGAGATACATGGTTCCCAAAGATATATAAAATAATTAGCATTTGCTCAACCTTAAACATCTACAGCAGTAAAATGCAACATATACATTAATGTAGTAATATTAATCCAAAAACACCATGTATAATAATAAAACACTGACAGGAACCATTTTACTGCTCAATGAGTACTTTTACTTTTGACACTTTAAGTAAATTTTGCTGATACTACTTACATATTTTTAGTTAAGTAAGGTTTTGAATGCAGGACTTTTACTTCAGTAGCAAAGTAATTTCATAGTGTGGTATTAATACTTTTACTTAAGTAAAGGATATGAATACTTCTTCCACTGCCAAGCTTGTGTCAGAAATCAAGAGTCTTTTCTTGAAAGACAAATGTTTTCAATACTTCTCAAATCATTTGCTATTTGAAATTAAAGTCTTGGGTCGGGGTCATTAATCGCTCAGTCTAATCAGCATTGCTGTGTTGGACAGTGCTGTCCAGGGTGGGGCACCATGCAGTGATAACGGTGTGATGGGTGATGTAGTCCATGCCCCATGCACCCAACACCCTGTGCCTGTGTCCACTCTCTGCACGTTGCAGTATCCGTACCTGCAGTCACCTGCGTTCATGGGAGGAGAGAGGGGCACTGGGCCTGCACAAGCCCATCACCTCTTTTTTTCGTGCAGGTTTCTCTCTGCATTTCATCCCTCATTTATTTTAATCCTACCCCGAGGCACAAGTGATGACAGAGGCAAGTGGAGGAAAACACTGGCAGCCTTTAGCCAGGAGTCTCCAACTGGGGTGCAATGGTTACTTTGCAGTTGATTTGGAATGACAGTGCAACTCGTATCCTGTTCAAGTGACAAAGCAACCCACTGGGATAGCACTGCTTTCCCCGGAATGGGGAACGGAAGATAAAAGTATTCCTTTTATTTTATATGCTTAGAAACCATAAAGATGGCTTTGTACTGCAATTGATATGAACAGTTTTGCACTCAAGTCTCCATCAATGAACAGTTGATAACTTCAACAAAATAGACTAGAGGTAGTGTCATGGCTGCTTCTGGAATAGGCTCATTAATCTTTATTGTTGATGGTAGCAGCAGAATAAGTTCAGTCTACAGTCTAATTCAAGTCTACAGATTTACAGAGAAATGCATATTGGGAGGAACTTCATCATGCGACAAGACAATGACCCAAAACACACTGCCAACACAACAAAGGACTTCATCAGGGGAAAAATGTGGAACGTTTTAGACTGGCCAAGTCAATCACCAGGCCTTAACCCAACTGAGCAGCATTTCACCTCCTGAAGAGGAGACTGAATGAAGAACAACCAAAACAAACAACAACTGGAAAAACTTGGAAAGGCATCAGAATGAAGAATGCACCAGTTTGGTGATGTCAGTGGGTCGCCTACTTGATGTTGTTATTGCAAGCAAGGGATACGCAACCAAGTATTAAGTTTTATTTACTTTAATTTACTTTTAGACTATCTGCTCCAATACTTTTTCTCACCTAAAAATTTGGTGTTCTGCCACCAAAGGTTCCATGTTCTAAGTTGTTTGATCTATCATCTCATATTTATCTTTTGATCTCAAAACCAACTATCTTCATTGTATAGCAAAAACAAATGCATTGGCCTTACTGTTCCCAATATTTCAGAGGTGACTGTGTATTCCACATGGATTGAGCTATATAGAGCATTACTTTATTTATGTGAGGGCACACACACTGCCCTTTTTCCTGCCCCTACTGATAGACGTGTGATAGGCTGAGGATCAAATACTTTTTTACTAATTTACATCTAATTCACACACACACACACACACACACAGTGTAGCATAAATGTGTATAATACAATTAATGTGGATCAGTTTGGTGTGTGTGTGTGTGTGTGTGTGTGTACGTGTGTACATGTCCCATATGTTGGAGATGCCTCCATACCAATGGTATGAGTGTGATCACGTTTTAAAGGAGCTAAATTGAGCTGTGTGTGTTTGTGTGTGTGTGTGTGTATGTGTGTGTATGTGTGTGTGTGACACACAGAGAGAGAGAGAGAGAGAGAGAGAGAGAGAGAGAGAGAGTTATGCATATGGTGAAGTCTGAGACAGTACTGTAAGGCAGGTGTGTGTGTGTGTGTGTGTGTGTGTGTGTGTGTGTGTGTGTGTGTGTG
>JAOTRR010000051.1:3564324-3580034 GCA_028570945.1 Gogo arcuatus
GAGAAAACGTGTGAGGAAAAATTGAGTGGAAAGTGTGTGAGGAGGAAACGTGAGGAAAAAGTGTTTGAGGAGAAAACGTGTGAGGAAAAAGTGTGTGAGGAGAAAACGTGTGAGGAAAAGGTGTGAGGGGAAAGTGTGTGAGGAGAAAGTGTGTGAAGGGAAAACGTGTGAGGGAAGATGTGTGAGGAAAAAGTGTAAGGGGAAGATGTGTGAGGAAAGTGTGAGGAGAAAACGTGTTAGGAAAAAATGTGTGAGGAAAGTGTGAAGGGAAGACGTGTGAGGAAAAAGTCTGAGGAAACAGTGTGAGGGAAAGTGTGAGAAAAACTGTGAGGGAAAAGTGTTGGGGAAAAGTGTGGCGAAATAAACTTTGTACGGGGAAGACCATATAATGTATAAGGAATTTGTGTGTTAAGAAAAGTGTGTGAAGAAAAGAGTGTGAGGAAATAAATGTGAGGAACAACATATTTGAGAAGACAAGTATGTGAGGGGGAAAGTAGGAAAACTCCACGCACAAACTCCGCTTCGTAACTAAGTGGAGATCTTACAGCTTCTGTGAAGAGTAGAATGTTATAAATATTGACATGAATTGTGGAGTTTGTTATTGGTACGTCCCTGTTTTAGAGTTAATGACTCGAGCTAGCATGGACTTTGTGTAAAACCTGACGTTAGATGAAATCCATCGGCGTGTCGCACGAGTACATGCTTCAGCGGGACTGTGAATATCACACAGTTTACACTGTCAACTGAGTGCAGAATCTTGAATATTCAATACTTAATTCAATGTAAAACTTTGTTTATTTTTGACTTTTAAATGAAAAAAAAAACCTTCCAGACCCTGTCATCTTGTCTGTGAAGGCAAACCTGCGCTAAAACCCTGAACGTCGAGTTTCTGTTACTCAGAGTAAGAATTTGCCCACGAACCCAGCCTGACAGATCAGACAAAGCATCGTGACGGTGAAACAAGAGCCACTTTTATGAGGTCCGTAACACAAGCTCCGGGGGCCGCTGGGAAACAGATCCACCGATGAAAAAGAGGGCCGAGCTCCATCTTTCATGTGCACGTCGCTTTTATTTTGGCCCGCAGACACAAATGACAGACAATTAAGACGGCACAAAGGCGAGGGGGAAATTCGGTCGCGGCCCACATGACCCCGGCCGTACCTGACTGCGTTTCATGTGCGCCTTTTAATAAAATTTCAAGGAAAACCTTTCAGGAAGGGAGAAGAGAAAAAGGTAAAGTCTTTCTGTTGGAAAGCAAAAGAAATTTCCGGCAGATCAAAAAGTGGCTTGTGAAGCTAAATCCGCATGTTTTATTCAGCTAAAATGGATTCTCGCTGAAAATAAATGGACTACATTTCAAAAAACGAGACAACTTGCATGTTTTGTTCAGAGTCTCTGAGAAACGATGCTCCGATTCCCAAGCTCTGTATTTGATGTGTGGTGAGATTTCCGAAAAGAATAACATATAGGAGAAATTTTAAAAAAAAATGAGATGCTTACGAGATGCTTGATTAGCATGAAATGTGCTATATGCTAATATGCTAGCCAGAGGGGATCAAAATACCAAAATTCTTTACTCAACTGAAATTCTACTTACTCATGTAAATAAATCTTCTGGTAAAAGTTGAGGTACAGCTTCAAATTAGTTACGCAGAAAAGTATTAACTTGGAAATTTACTTGAAGTAAAATTAAAAGATTAAAAGATTCACAAAAAAAAGCGAAAGATGTCTTTCACACAGCTTTCACCAAGAAAACAAGGAATGCAAGAAAACATTAGCCATTAGTCAAAGCTAACTAACAACAGCATTTTCCCTAAGCTTGAAAATGTTAGCTAGCATGATGAAGATACAAACTAGCTGCTAATAGTTAGCATGATAAATACGGAGTGCACGCAGCAGCAGTTGGATTACAGTCTCAATCACAGTATTACGTCTCGTTCTCAAAGTTTCGATTTGTTCGGAAATTCGATTGATTGTTTGATAGTAAAAAAAGTTGCTTTACGTATTTATAAATATACAATCAAAGAGAAAAGTAGCAATGTTTAAAAAAGGAAATGGTAAAAATAATTATCAGTGATTTAAAAACCAGACTTAAATACAGTAACAATTGTACTTTCTTGCTAGCATGAATTAGCGCGCACACATGCACATTAAGGTAATGCAGTGTTTCAGGATTCGGGTGGGAATTAAAATGAAAGTTTTATACAAAAGTGAAAATTTATATTTGATTCCTGAAATATTTTTCTTAGACTGAAATTTCCTTAATAGCATTCACAATTTAAAAAGGCTGCAAACTTTTTTCTTTTAGCATGCACTGCTAATTCTGCTAAACAGTTTAATCTTTCAAATTAAAATGTTTTCACTAATAAGCTAATAAATGTTAGCTTTCGGAAAGGATTTCTTTGGGTGGGGGAAAAGCAAAACATTAACACTAATCACAGCTCAAGATGTGGTAATGCCTTCTTGCTAGCAAATTCCAGAATTTGAGGATTTTGTTGTTGTTGTTGTTGTTGTTGCTGCTGCTGCTGCTGCTAATCTCTGCACTAGCAATTCTAAAGTCTTTTTATTTCTGGTTTGATGCTTATATTTTGTGACCCAGGTTCCATGCTTAAAACTTTAGACAGATTAAAAAAAGTTTCATAAGTGCTTACTCTTTTTCCCCCAAAGCCCAGAGGTGAAACATGTCAGGCCATTTTTACTGAAGTGTGTAGTGGGATGGTAAAATGACTAACGTTAAAGTAAGAAATGCATCTAATACTATGATGCTAGCATGAATTAGAACACACACACACGCGCACACACACTGTGATAATCCATGCGTCATGTCGATATTCATGTGGAAAGATTGAGCAGGTTTTTAATCTACTTTTGACAGAGAATTATGCTGCGAAATATGGTGCTAATCACTCTGTCTAGTAGGAAAAGTCGGAAACGCTACCCAGTGCTAGCTCTTAATCAGGCCTCCATCTTGCCGTCGGTGGATTGTTTGATGAGGCGGCGTCGAGAGATTGTGAGCAGGATTGCGTTTTTAATGAAGAGCTGAAAAGCTTATTCACCCATCTGTGCTCGCGCTTCCTCACATCATGCTAATAAAGTTGTTCTGTCTTGCTTGATCTCTTCATAAGAAGCAGCTGATTAGCCAAATTCCTCCAATTCTAGCACAGCGCGGAACTCAAAATTGGCCCGGATTTATTATTTTCACCATCATTTTTTCCCATCTTGTAGTTATTACAACTTTTTTCTTTATTCAATCACCAAAATTTTCTCAATTAACTAAAAATATCCACTTTAAATGAATTCATTTTACATGATTTTTTTAAATGATAAAAATATGAACAGTGTTATGTATATACTGTAAAATAGTCTTTAAATTGATTTCAATTTTTTTTAAAAAGTAAAAAAAAAATATTCAGAAATTCAGAGTCAAAAGTAATGGCACTCACCTTTTAAAACGTCTTGAAAATCAGACAAAATTTACATTGAAATACACTTTAGCACAAACAAATAATTGTGCAAAAGAAAATTCTTACTCAATTCTTACTTTTTGCTTTTAATTTTTTTTTTGAAATAGCACGATTGACAGCTAAAATGATATAAGTATTTAATATTAAGGATTAAATACACTACGGCGCTTTAAAATTCTGGATTCTGATTGGTCAGAGGGTGTTGATTCATTTGGTGCAGCTGCAAGTCACAGTTTTATATTAATCATTCTAATATCTTTCCATTTCTATAGTAACGGCGTGTAATGGTTGAAATGGTGAAGTTTTCTGTAAGGAGATGTTTTTTTAATTTGAAGATTTTTAATAAGTAAGAATAAATGATGATCCAACTTGCACTTCCAGAGTCCACCTCTCATTCTTTTTAAGTTTAAAAAAGACATTAGCTGTGTGCCAAATCTAATTACTATAAAATATCATTAAAATGATTTACTGCTAATGAGACAATGTTCAAGATGTCAGCAGATCCATGATGAAACATCGTAAGGCAACACCTGGGCCTTTGGAAAAGCAAATTACTCTGACATGGAAAAGTTTATGAACCAACCGAAGCACAAAGCAAGGTTACAGACATCCTCGCTGGAAGGAGGTTATTATTATTATTATTATTATTATTTAATTCCAGTAAACCCAAACTGTGCCTCTTCCTCCTCCTCCTCTTCCTCCTCTACCGGTGTGTAAACATGTGTTAAAGACGTTCACTCGGCCCGGAGCTAGCGGGCTCACTAACATTCAAACCCCCAGCTCCTCTTTTCTCAAATGATTCAATTTGACTAATCTCGTTCAGCTTTTCAGGACTTGCAGGCATCCTTTCTTCACATTTACATATCTTCGCTGAGAAAGTGCGCACTTCCTAGGGGCTAAGTCAGAGGGACGACATGCATCTGATGTGTTTTAGATAAGCATGAGAGAGAGAGAGAGAGAGAGAAAGGTTAAACTTTATGCTAACGGTTGAGACGTCTGAATGTTAACATGAATCAAGCGATGATTCACGTTTCCCCCTGAAACTTCATATTTCTGTGATTATATCCGTCTTTCCGTCGTTTATTAAATTACAGCTGGGCTTTTCCGTCATTCACCCCCCTCTACCCCTAACCCCCTCTCCCCCAGGGCAGGCAGGGTGAAGTGCGTGACATGGGACACTTCTGAGTAAAATGACTACATCATTCCGGCATGTTCACTCTGCTGGAATCATTAGCGATTATACACAGCTCAGGCTAATTCTTTCATTATTTACATAGGCTGTGTGTGTGATGAAGCAGAGTTACTGTTACCACCCCAAATGCTTCTTTTCCTGTAACAGCACATCCTGTAGTATCCCGTTTATCCCTTTTATACCACATAAATTTGCCAACGTTTACAATTTTGTATCGTAGAACAACAAGTCATATGTTTTATCCGTTTACAGCTACATTTCATGTCGTGGAAACAAGTTAGTTCCTGTTCTCACTCCTATTACAGCAGCTATAAACAATCATTCCCTCAACAGCCTCTCTTTGGCTCTCGTAAAACAAAAAAAATGCAGCTAATCGTCTTTCAGAGAAACCGCCACTGAAACTGGAGACTCCTTCCTTAAATGTGAAATAAAAATCTCCTTTAGGAAACCACAAGAAGAGGCAATCTGCCTACAATTACAATTTTTTAAATAATTAAGGCACAACCTTCATATTTCTTTATCTCTTCATCATATGTATTTAAGATAGATAGATAGATAGATAGATAGATAGATAGATAGATAGATTCTATGACGTCTATGATCCCCAAGGCGAAACTTTTCTCCCGTTCTTTCCTTCTTTACTTTTTCTCTCAAGTTTTGCTTCTATTTTCATTTTTTTCTTTCATTCCCTCACTTGTATGCTTTTTTGACCCATCACTGTCCTTCCTATTTTACATCATTTATATTGACTGTCTTGTCTTCACATTTCTCCCTCTTTTATCTTTCTTTCTTTCCCTCACCTTTTTATTATATTTTTGTGTATAGAGCCCATCCAGCCAAGAAAACCTGCAAGGGAGAAGACCACCTTTGACAACAAGCCAAAGGTGAAATGGCTTGGAGCTTCAGAAAAGGTAGAGTGGGAGGCCATTAATACAGACTTGAACAGTACCGATAGAAAGGATGAAGGGTGCAGTTGAGAGAAAGCTTGAGAAGATGTGGGACATCATCTATGACTACGGAGCAGGAAAATATGAATATGTAGGAGAGAAAAAGCAGAAGGTACTAACAACAGAGAGCAAGTCCAGAAGGTAGCTGGAGATATAACACCTGATACAACAGAAAAGGCAGCTCAAAAAGCAGTGCAGGAAGGCATCGGAATATGATAAGAAAGGAATCAACATATTCCAGGAGACCTTCAAAAGCCGGTTGACATCTTTGAGGTGAGCAGAGAACCTACAGAAGGCTCAGAAAAGGAAAGAACGGGTAAGAGCATGTTTCTTTAAGGGCCCTTTCAAATTTGTGAAATCTCTTTTCACCAAAAGAAGGGAGGGATTCTGAAAGCTTCAAAGCAGGTGCTGGAGGAGCACCTGGAAAGAACGCACTCCGATCCAAAGAGGCTTGAACAAATAGTGATCCCATCTGATATCCCATCCATTGAACAGCCAGCGCACCAGATGGATGTGAGCCCTCTGAAATGGACTGAAATGGAGAACACAGTAAGATGGGCAAGAGCATCATCAGTGCCAGACCCTAATGGAGTCCTGTACAGGGTACAGAAGAATGTGCTTGATGTTCTATGCTTTCTGTGGAAGTTAATGAGTGGCATGGGAGAAGCAAGTCATAACTAAAGCTTGGCGCAGAGCAGGAGGAGTTCTGATTCCACAAGAGAAGGAGTTCTCAAATATCAGCCAGTTTCAGCCCATCAGCCTCCTCAGTGTCGAGGGCAACATTTTCTTCAGCATCAGAGCCCAAAAGGTTGACCAGCTATTAGGAGAGAAACAAACTAGTGGACACAACGGTTCAAAAAGCTGAAATTCCGAAATTCTCAGGATGTCTGGAGCACACCAGTATGATCTGGCACCAAATCCAGTTGGCCAAGAGAGAAAAGACAGTCCTCCATGTCATTTTCCTCGATCTTGCCAATGCATTCGGCTCTGTTCCACACAGACTCTATTGGGCTGCCTTCAACTTTTTCAGAGTGGCAGAGCCCATCACTTACTTTCAAGACCTGCAATTCTGCTTCGCCATGCCATATTCTACCACCACGTGGCAGAGTTTTGAGATAGGCATAATGGCAGGGTGCACCAACTTTCCACTGGCTTTCACGATGACAATGAAGGTGATTATCAGGGCTTCAAAATGGGTGGTGGGTGGCAAGCGACTGAAGTCTAGAGTCTGGCTCATGGACATCAGGGCCCACATGGATGACATGATGACCCTGACCACAACAGCATCGTGCACCAGGCACCTGCTAGGGAAGCTTCAAGAGAGTATCACATGGGCCAAGATGAAGGTCAATCCATCCAAATCAAGAAGCATCTTCGATCATCAAAGGAACCAAAAGTTCTTCATTAACGATGAACCCATAGCAACGGTATCTGAGAAACCGGTCATAAGCCTTGGAAGGTGGTATGATACAAGTCTCAGGGACCATGAACAGGTCCGGGAATTGAGGCAGGACATAGGCAGAGGCCTTGAGAACATCAATCAGCAAGCTGAAGCTTTGGTGCCTGCAGTTTGGCCTGCTGCCTTGCTTGATGTGGCCACTAACTGTATACGACATCCCCCTCACAAGAGTGAGATGATGTCGAAAATGATCAGCTCCTAAGTGAGGAAATGGTTAGGAGTTCCAAGATGTCTGGGTGACAGACCTGTATGGACAAGGAGTATTTGAGCTGACCCTTTTGAGCCTTGCAGAGGAGTTTAAATGCACCAAATCAAGGCGAGAAATGACCCTCTCAGAGTCTCAGGACACAGCTGTAAGAGATGGTCGACCATCCTTGGCAACAGAATGGAAAACGGAAGATGGAAAGGGACACCAAAGGATGCAGTACAACAGGCAAAGTCAGCCCTCCAGAATGGTGACACTGTGGGCCATGTTCAACAGAGAAGAGGAGGCTTGGGTCTCTGTCAGGGCAGACCCTTATGGAAAAAGGCAACCTTGCCTGAACAGTGGAGGTTGGTGGTGCTAGAAGACTGTTGGTAGGAGGAGGCAGCAGAATGAACGAAGGCTGTCTCACAAGCCAAGGTGGGACAGTGGATGAGATGTTAAGAAAAGTAAGCTCCTTGGAAGGACTTGTGGGAGATGAAGGCAAGCAGAATCAGCTTCCTGTTTAGAGCAACCTATGACATCCTTTCTTTGCCAAATAATCTCAACCAGTGGCTGGTTGAAGATCCGTCTTGCCCCCTGTGTTCAACACCAGTTACCCTTAGACATATCCTCAGTGGGTGCAAAACAAGTCTCTCCCAAGGTAGGTACACTGGGAGACACAACTAAGTGCTGAAACGCCTGGCAGCAACTCATGAATCCAAAAGAACAACCACCAATGCTGAGGTTCACAACTGATGATGTTTCCCAAATAACAACAGCTGGTGGGGGGCGAATCAGCAGGATGTTGGTGATGGAGAGTGCGTACATGAAAACCCCGATGACAGAGCGGCTCAGTCCCCATCACTGTTTGTACACATCAGCAAGCTTCATTAGTTTAGTGCGTTTTGAGGACCTTCTACAGGCTCAAGTCTCATCCGTCCCAAAGCCTTTCTTTTATCCATTCTTTTCCTCTTTTCTCTTTCTTTTCCATCTGTTCCCATTCTTTTCTTCCTGTCATGTATTGTTCTTAGTTTTCCTCTTTCTTCTTTTCTCCACCTTTTCCTTCCTCTGTTTTCTTCATCTTTTTGGGTTTTTTCCTTCATATTTCTCACTGTCCTTTTCTCTCCTTTTTCTTTTATTCTTCACTTCACTTTTTATCCTTCTTTCTTATTTCTTTTTTCCCCATCATTTATATTTCTCAACTCTTCTATTTCTTTCTTTGTCTCTTTTTTTTTGTCTCTGCATCACTTTGCACAGTATGTGCGTTTCCATAAACGTGAATGCTGTTGATACTGGTCACCTGACACCCCCCCCCCCCCAAACACACTCTCTCTCTCTCTCTCTCTCTCTCGCTTACTTTAATCCTAGGGGTCACCTGAAGGTCATGGAGGTTAAATGGTATTTGATTAAAAATCACGGCCAAGTCCTGTTTCACGGCCAAGCACGGCCAAGGTGTGTGTGTGTGTGTGTGTGTCTTTCGCCACTGTTTATCAATCCCCCGGCAAATCCAATTAGCCTCCCAACCCTATTAACCCGCTCAGCTGGGTGAGAGAGTGCGCACTTCACTTCACTTCACTTCACGGCTGCTGCCAATATCTCATTTCTCCTGATAAGATCGGCTCCAGATACTCCTTCATCCCTCTCTCTCTCTCTCTGTCTGTCTCTCTCCATCTCCTCCCCCTCTATTTCACCACAGATGGACAACTACAAAAAAATAAAACTAGGGCACTAAGTTGACTTGTTTGTCTGCTGGCAGGCGGAGATCAGGTGTGATGTGATTTCTCTTATCGAGACTGCCCACAAAGCCGAGCCAAGTCCGTTGTGATTAACACACACACACACACACACACACACACACACACACACGGCCGGACGCCCCGACTCATTGTTATTCCGAGTCGAGGAATCAATTTGTATCAAACGCTCACTGTAATTTATTTGTGGCCTTTGAAGGCGAGTCGGGAGCCGGGATAAACGGGAATGGACTCTTTTTATTCTTCCTCCTTTTCTTCTTCCTCATCTTCCTCTTCCTCTTCTCCTTCTCCTCTCATCCGTAGCAGAGCTGATAAACTTCCTTGTGATCGTTCCCAGCTCCAAATCTCAAAACGGACACCTTGTTGGACATGATGGACCTGGTTCTCTCTCTCTTTTTCCCTTTCTTTCTTTTTTCTCTTCCTGTCCATCAAACTTAAACTTCTTTCCCTTATTTTTTTCTTTCTTCCTTTTTTTTCCGGTGACATTTCCTTTATCCTGCTCATTTCTTGCTGGAGGAAAAGATTTTTTTTTTTTTAACTCAGGAAGTGACGCATCATGAGCACACTGAATCCATGTCTAAAGTTCTATCCTTTCTCTTTCTTTCTTTTCTTGATTTATTTCTTCACCTCAATTTTATCCTTTCTCTCTTCATCCATTAAAAAAAAAATTTGTTCCCTTTTTTCTTTCTTTTTTTTTTCAAAAAAATGTAATTCCTGTGTTTTAGTGTTATCAACACAAAAATATTTTTGGAGATTCTTATTTTAATTTTATAAGTTGTTGCTTACAGGATTTTTTTTCTTCATGATCATTCAATGAAATGGTCTCTACTGAGTATATGCCCTGCCCCCAGGGGGCGTTTCTTGCTCTACAGTAGCAGCTCATTAGCAGTAAGTACATAAATTTGTCAGTGTCTCTTCACACACACTGCTCCCTTTTTTTCCCCAACCATCACTTGTGGAGAATAAAAAGTGAGTTTAAATGTGTGACTTTCCGGATGAGCAGTCCCATATCGGAACGTCGCTACATCTACTGATGCAGAGTCAGAGTCAGTCATGTCATTCTGTCCTGAGGCTCTACGTCAACACTGCGACAAAAATCCACGGAATCTCATGGTCCAGGATATCATCCTGGATAAAGTGATGAAGGAATCCTCTATACTGTTTTCCATATTTAGTTCATCAGTTCACTAGGGTACTTTTTCAGGCGTAGCTTTACACGAAGGCGTATCTTCAACGCTATTGGCTGTGATGTAAATCAGTCATTTCAGCACATTGTCACTCTGACTTCCTGTTTCAAAAGGAAGTGCGTCAAAATACAGAAGCAACTGTGGCTGAGAAGCTATTTCACGAGGATTCAGAGGGAGCTTGGGTGTGTGTGTGTGTGTGTGTGTGAGTGTGTTAAGCTTTACTTAAACCCTCCTTTGCTTAAGAAGACCCACATTTGAAGTGGAAAGTAAACAAACAGTAAGGAGTCGTGTGTGTGTGTGTGTATGTGAGTGAGAGAAAGAGAGAGAGCGAGTGAGAGAGAGAGAGAGAGAGAGGCTGATAGTAGTGTGTTGTGATGTGAGATAGGGATGAAGTGAGCACTTGGGAAGCACTCGGTTTGGGATCAGGCCTTTAAATCCCCTTTCCCAAACAGCAGGACAGAGACGATCGCCTCCCTCTCTCCTTCAGATCACTTTTACTCATCTTCATCCCTCTTTCTCTATTCTTTATCCCTTTTTTCATTTCTTCCTTTTCCTTTTCTGAGCTGTTCTTTTTCCCTTTGTCTCATTTATACTGCATTTCTTCTTTTTCCCCTCTTTTCCACCTTCTGATCCTTTTCTTTTATTTACATTCATCTTTCTTCTTTTATTCTTTCTGTTCTGCACATTTATCCATTCATACATTATCCTTTCTTTTTACCCTGTCCTTTCTTTCTTTCCCCCCTTTTTTATCCCATTTCGCCTGATATTTCACCCCTCCTTATTCTTCCCACTTATCTTTCTACTCTCTCTCTTTTGAGCCATTCTTTCTTTCTTTCTTTCTAACCACCTTTCACCACAGTGTCGTATTTAAATAAAGCTAGAAACCTAACGAGTTTCTTAGAGTTTCTCTGCCTACGAAGCTAATTAGCAAAACAAGTGTAAAGGCACTCAAATGTTTGCTCAGAGTTAGCATTTCCTTACACATCCTGTCAAGTTAGCTCACATTAGCCTGCTAGCTACCGTTAGCAAAGAAGAACTGAACACAACTTAACAATACTCATAGAAATCCTGTTAGCCATCTAGCTCTGATTAGTAAAAAACAAAAGAAAAAAAAAAGAACCGAACATGACTTAGCGATACTGCCTGTAATCCTGTCAGGCTAGCGCAGCTAGCTTTGTTAGCATGTTATTTGTTTGTAGTCAGAACATTAAAATTTGTGGGGATTTTTTTTCCCTCATAAATAAGAAGTTTGCATCACAAACCTGACCTTTACCTTCACGTTCTGAAGTGTGCACTCCCGATTTGGGACGAGGCCCGTGATTGATTTTTACCCTCTGAATGAACAGTGGGAGATTTTCAGTGATCCCCAGTGCGACAGAGAATCAGCAAACCGGTGGGGTTTTCATGCTGCTCGGGTTTCTTCATCAAACATTAATGAGGAGAGCGCGACTCGACGCTTCCTTCCTGCAGGACGGGACGTTTGGGTTTTATCCTAATCCAATCTGAGCCAAACAAAAAGAGAGCGAGAGAGAAAGAGAGAGGGAATATGCTTATCATCAATATTTAAAAATGTCCAAAAAAGTTTAAGTATCAAATGCAGCACAAAGTAGCATGTGATCACATCTGGAGTGATACGATAAAACTCAATAATGTGATACGATAATCACAGAGGTGCTAACGATGCTAACAAAAAATATTAGCACAATTGTAGTGAACGTTACTGAACGAGCTCACTAATACCTTTTTATATTAAGAAAACAGCGAGATAAAGTTTGGTCTAAATGTTACTTAATAGCTATATTAGCTTTATCAAAGCCACGCCCACTTATTTTTTATTGCCTCGCAAGACAGAGATTCGCAAAATTCTCTTAGATAAAGTTGTTGTGAATAGAACGTAACCACCAGAAATAAATACGTGACTTTTACGTCCTACGTCCTTTCCCCTTCAGTGAATTGACTTTTCTGTCTCCCATGTTGCCATAGCAACGCCTTATGAATAGGAACCTCTATGTCTCAAACCGTAGATGGTAGAATCTCTGTAATTGTTTCCCGTTCACACTGGGTCAGTTTATCAGCCAGATTGAGGTTCTGTCCCAAATCAATCTGACACGTAGTGTCCGAGTGTACACCTATGTTTCAAAGGTATTTGTTAAAAGCTGTTTTAATAATAAAATATTGTTTAAAGCAGGTAACGTTGTAAGCCGTCCAATCGTCAGCCATATTTTCAGTCACTACGATTTTTTTTTATGGTTTATGACTGTTTCTATGGCAACAGTGCTTTGGCTCGAAACCCAAATTTCTTACTTTCTACAGAACAAAACAATGTGCTCTACACCCTACGTAGTGCACGATTCAGCAAAAAGAAAGGTGTTTCGGATTTGTCCCGTGGTTCCGCTTGATAGCTAGCTAGCCTGAAGTTTCGCTAATCTGAACTGAATTGTTTATTTATGTCAGTCCCACTTCCTGAAAATTCAACAGGGTTAACGTGTGTATTTTTAGATCCAAATAATCCAGTCATGCATTCATAAAACACGCAAATAATTAGCTCTTTTTTTATTGAGGGGCGGGACTTAGATTCGCCGTTACATCCCATTCATTCTCTGCGCTTTTGAATTCTGATTGATCAGAAGGTGTTGATTCTTTTTTTTTTGACACAAGTTCTGCAACAAATCACAGGTTTATATTAATGTGCTCATTCTGGTACGTTATGGTTTCTATAGTAACAGCTCATTCACAGGGACTTGTCACAGAGCTCTGTGTGTGTGTGTGTGTGTGTGTGTGTGTGTGTGTGTGTTGGTTATCGTGGCAGTAGATCATCACACTGCCGGTGTGAGAATTAAGAAAAATGGGGTTTGAATCGACGGGGTGTAATTAAACATATTGTCATGATAATGATGATCTGTAAGGAGGAGATAAGCCTCACACACACACACACACACACACACACACACCGAGCTTTTTTCCATGAGTCTCTGACACAGAGGTTTTTATGTGAGCACAAATAAGATCATCAGATTATTGTTGTTGTTGTTATAGATATTACTGTGGGGGGCTGTGATGATATATTGGTATCACGATATACCATAATAATTACATTTGAAATGATATAATTGTATACCGTTAATGTTAGCTGCTGATGATGGAAACGATGACATCACAAAAGCATCGAAAGCAGAGAATGTGTTCTTTCATTAAACAATAAACGAGTAAGGAATGAACCGTGATGAAGATTAGAGATGTTTAAGTGTTTTATTCCTCTTGTACCACAGCTGCGATAAACAGTCTTTTATCCTCACCAGCCTCTCTTTTATCATTATAGCACATCAGTAAACATTTTATAAATAAATACAGAATTATGGGATCTAGAACCTTCCACCCGGTCCCTAGGATGCTGCCTCCTCCGAAATGAGGATATTTTACCGGACCCATGATAACAATACTGCGCTTGTTGAATATCGTAGAACCCATTTTCAGCATATAAAATACCATAATAGTTTTTTTTTTAATCATACAGCACTGTCTTGTGGGTATTTCACTAATCTTATAATAACGCCACCCTTTACTGAGAGGAAGCTGGGTAACAAAAGGAAAAAAAGGGGGCGGGGTCTGTGTATCTCCTCTCCATGGTTGATGTAAGGTTATAGCGAATATCATAATCCCTCCTCAGAGAAGCCTTTTTTCACACAAGATGATGACTAAATTTCTAGTGTCTTATCACACACTACCAGACTGGAGCTGGTACAAGAGGATTGTGGGAAAAGAGAAGGAGGGAGGAATTCAGAGGTGGGGGGGGGGGGGTTTGAGATGCAGCATGAAAGGTGAGATGATCAGATTAGGCAGCTATTGGATTTTGATGGCAGCCGCAGCAGAGCAGGAGGCGTAGCTTTAAGAAAGCCTTAGCAGATTCCTTTCCCTCTTTTTTTTGCTTTCTTTCTCTCTTTTTGCTCTTCTTCTGAAGCGGTTGAGCTCCTAAAGCGCTGGAGATTGAAAGGCCGAGACGAGGAACGAAGCAAATTTAGCGCTTGAGTGAGCAATCCGAGTGCTGCCTCGAGCTCTGAGCGCTTGAGGTTAGGAAAAGGGGGTGTGTCCTGATTTGAGTCAGCAAGGGGGTGGAGCTTAGGTTCAATTTGATCAGCCGATGATGTGACATCACCACAATACCCAATACTGATGTAACATTAACCAGCTTATGTGAGCGCTATCTTAAATTCCTTACATTATGTAGCTAGCCAATATTTAGCTTTTTTTTAAAAATAAAGTTGTGAACGTTTTACATAAGTAGTAGTTCATATTTATGATTTTCACCCACATGTGGATGTACTGTAAAACACTACCATTGCCACCATTAACTGTTTAATTATTTAATAATTATTACCACTATTTGTGTTAATATTCCAGCAGTTGAGCCGTCCTTCATGAGCGTCCGCTAGGAAAATATAGCTAGCACAGTGCTATTTGTACTGTAAAAGTACACAAACTCAGGAGTGAACATATGATGTGAAAGATTTTCCCCAGCAAAGTGGATTTTCATCAATATCCTTCAACGATTTACAAATAAATTCATTTGAATTATTTTTGATAAATAAGGCTCAAAGCTAATAAACTAGCTAAGATGTAAGATCTTGGCGCTAAGCTAAAACTGTGAATGATTTTATTGTGTAATTAAAACTGTGTCAAATTTTTGCTTTAATTATGCAACAAAATAGTTTACCTTGTGTTAGCAAGCTAGGTTACGTTATAAATTTTAATAAATGAATGAAATTGTAAAATATGGAAAATAATATGACAAATACTAGCCGTTTGTTTTACATCCTCGGCTTGACACAGTGATTAGTGATTTTATTTACACAATATAATACTTCAGCATCATTATTTAATCATATATTGTTAGCCAATAGCTAGCCAGTTATAGATAACATTAAGTAATGTATTTTTACTATTTTTTTAAATTATGCAACAAAATAATTTACCTCACGGTTGCTAACTAGCTAGTGAACGTTTTTCGTTTTTGTAGTGAGAAAATTGTAAAAAAAAAAAATTTAAAAAAAGAGAGAGAGAGAGAAAATAATGAATGAATACTAGCCTTTTGGTTTAATTATTCAGTTTGACATCGCGATTAGCATAAAAAGACAATCTAATTTAGCATCATCACTTAACAATACCAATAGCTAGCTAATTATAGCTAAAAATCAGTAGCCTATTTTCACTAGCAAGCTGAGTGACATTAGGTGAACTTTTTTAAAAATTATTTTAATATTAAAGCCGGTAGCTATGTTGTGTAACAAGCTAGCAAATGCTAGGTTGGGAACAGCAAAGTTAAAATGGATGTTTGTTTGAAACATGGAGTATCAGTGAGTTAGCATTGACTAGCCGTTTGTTTTTCATCCTACTAGGGGATTCACACATAGATTTCCTTTTGCTACACAATGGGTTGTAGATAAACTAATGTAGCACTCCGGTGCTGATGAATACCCCGTGTGTGTGTGTGTGTGTGTGTGTGTGTGTGTGTGTGTGTGTGTGTGT
>JAOTRR010000051.1:3609555-3621325 GCA_028570945.1 Gogo arcuatus
CCACACACACACACACACACACACACACACACACACACACACACACACACATATGCTGAGAGTGCTAAATGCTGTTGGTGCAGTTTTTTATCAAGGGTCATTCGGTGGCTCAGGGGAACAGCCCTCTCTCTCTCTCTCTCTCTCTCTCTGAAAATTGATATTGAACACTGAAGGAGGAGGACAAAGACGAAGAGGAGGAGGAGGAGGAGGAGGAGGGAGCGAAATGCTCATGAGCTCGTAGCAATTAGCTAAAAAGGGTTTGCAACTCTTGTGCTGGGGATTGAAGTCATTTACAGACACTGTTCTCTCTCTCTCTCTCTCTGATGTGACACTCTGTATTTTAAGGGTCTGTTGTATGTTTTTTTTTCCTGCACCCTTCACGAAGGTGATGTCGGCTGCTCCGAGTGTTCGACTCAATCCCTAACGAGACAGGAAGTGGAGTTCATTAAGGAGACGTGTTTGCCGAGGCTTTAACACACACCGCGCAAATATTCCACACCATTAAAGGACCCTCGAGGACGGCGTCCAGGTTACAGCGCTGAGCCAGAAACAGTTTTTTTTTTAATTTTTTGGAGACATTTCTTGATTTACGGTCAGCTCCTGGCCGAGTTAACCCTTTCTGCACTTCTGAAGAGGCTGTTTTGAGGAAAATATTCAACGTAAATTATCTACAAATCGCTTGAGACCATTACTGTAATTTAATATAAATTATTAGCCTGACTTCTGTTGCTCTCGAGGCAAACATTTGACACAAAATCCCAAACTAAATTCAAAATATGTATTTCTTTTTCTGCCAGACTACACTGAACACCTTTTTTTTTGTTTTTTAGCAATTTTTGTTTTTTTAATTAAAGATAGATTTTTACCTCTGAAATCAGCTCCATCACGCAACACTCCTCAACCTTTATTACATTTAAATTTTGTACATCAGGAATACTGTGTGTGTGTGTGTGTGTGTGTGTGTGTGTGTGTGTGTGTGTGTGTTATCCATTTATACACATCATGTTCCTACACATGCACCATAAATGTACTTTTTAACACTAGTGATATTTCAAATTTCATACAGCATGCAGTTTTAAGTAATAAAACACTGAAAGAACCTGGATATGTTCTTGAATAGTTTATACGAGCATGGTTTCAGGCAAAAACAAATAACGTCTTAAATCTAGGTGGAGTTATCTGATATTTCTCATTCTGAGATTATTATTATAAAGGAATTAAGATGATTCAACATATTTGCTACTCATTTTTACTCATTTAAAATGAGTACAAATCTCTAAAAATGGTTTAATATTATTTGTAATAATCTCAAAATAATAATTAGGAATGAGATAAATTTGTGTCTAATTATAATTTTATTTATTGCATGCTTTCAACTGTTCCAGATGGTTTCAAGTTTTTTTATTCATAAAAATATTTAACATTTAATATTAAAATTTGTAATATTTAATATTTAATATTAGCTGATTAATTTATAATCAATTACCTAATTAAAAAAGCTAAATTATCTACCAAAAAATAAAACAAATTCAAACTCAATACAAATCTCCAAAAAAAAGTGGATTTAATAATATTTGTTTTGTAATAATTTAAAAATATTAATTATAAATATTAGACAATTTTGCTTATAATTAAAATGTTTTCACATCACTAACATTTGTACAGTGGATTGTACAAACCTGTTCAGACTTTGGAAATTAATTTTATTATGATCATGAATAGTATTTTTAAACGGTGTATGCATTTTCAAATAATAATAATAATAATAATAATAATAATAATAATAATAATAATAATGAGGAAGAAGAAGAAGAATCTGACCTATTGCATAAATTATTTTAAAAACCCCAGAAAGTTTAATTTCTATTCAAATTTTAACTTTGGATTTAATTCAAACATTTTTACGGGTGTCAATACTTTTGCCTTTTAAGAGAAAACATTATTACTTTTTTTGTTTAAGTTTTATTGTTTCTCTGAGTCAAAAAGTGAAAATATTGTGCATCATATTTATCTTAATCAGTTATTTTTAACTTGAAGGGTGCCAATAATTCTGGAGGTTAATGCTAGCTTTAGTCATGCCACAGTGACACAAACAGGCGAGTTGCTTTTAGCACTGGGTTTCTGGAAGTCTCCTAACGTTATCCACAAACGTCAGCTGGTTATCACGTGAATGACACGCTTGTTGCGTGAATACCGTTTCATACGTTTTTTCACAATAAAATCTAACGTAAATTGAAAGTAATTGTACATTAAAGGAGCACAGTAGTGTCGAATTTTTAACTTGAAAAATGACATAACCGGGTTGTAGTTCGTTATAGAAAACCTCACGAATGTTAGTATTAGTTATTCGCGAACAGTTCCCGAGTAATCGTAAAGATATATCGCTGTATTCGAAACGATAATGGTCCTAGATCCCACCTTTGGAGTGCGCAATGGCCACTATCGCTCTGAGATCTTTTCGTTTTAAGAACCGAACTTTAACTCCGACGACATACGACTTCATATCGCACCCAGGCGGTGAGTTTAGCCGTGACAAACCACGCCTTCCGCACCCACTTTACCTTTAAACTCGCTTCCTTTCCATTCTGTTCAATAACAATTTCCTATTGTGTTGTTTTCTGCATAACTCGGGGTTGGTGCTGGTGTTGGTGGGATGGTGGTGGAGGTTGAGGAGAAGGAGGTGTGTGTGTGGGGGGGGGGATTTGGGGTATCTGGGTGACACAGCCATCTGTCAAGTTCATTTGCTTGTGGAGATGGAATAATGGCCCTCACGACTCGAGGCTATCTGTTATCAAAGAGGGGAAAAAAATCTCACACCAGGGTCGATCGCTTATTACGCCGTACCCTTGGCGCTATCACCCCGATACCACTGCCACCCCACCCCCCACACCCCCCAAGCAGCTGTCACGTTGGGCGTCGCGTGTTATGAAATTTAAAGGCAAGATTCAATTAAGGATATGAGTTATGAGTTATGACTTGAAGTCTGTCAGATCTCATTTGGGAAAGAGCTGAAAATCTCATACCTCCCACGCTCCATCCTCATCCGTCTTCACTACCGGGGAAATATCCCATCCACATGGAGTGTGGAGTGTAGTGAGAACACGCTAACTGCAGTGTTCAGCACTCTAACGTATTCCAAACACATTCACTGTGTTTACAAAAAGCATTTTGATTTTATTTTGGACGATTTTTCCGTTTCCATTCCATCCAGCAAGCACAGGTATAACTTTAGCTAGCTATCTAAGCTAGTTTTCCCACATCCAAAACAGAAATGCTAACATATTTAATTAGCATCTTACATATTGTAACCTATGGGTCCAGTTTACAGCCGGTTTCATAAGTATTGGCACCCTTAATGAACATTGGCAATCTTGCAAAAAGGCTTTGAAATACTGAGAGCAGCTGGGGGGAAACGTTTGTTTATATTTATTTGATGCAATTAAAATAGTTAATAAATATGTAAAGTTATATATATAAAACTTCTGGACAAATTATACATGTATAGTTGTATTTATTAAAATATAATTTATATATAATATTTTTCAGATTAACCTCATATTTGGTTAAAGACAAGACACATTTTCTAAATACTGAGAACAACTGGGGAAACAAAAGTAAAAAAAAAAAAAGATAATTTCCAAATATACTTCATCAATAATTTCACATGTATAGTTTTCACAGTAAAAAAAACAACGTTTTTCTGTTAGAGAAAAATTTTAGTAGGATTTATTGTGCATAATGTTTCTATTAATGTGATCAGAAGGGTGCCAATAATTTTGGCGGTTTGTATCTTTGTTTTTGTTTTTTTTTTTAAATTCATACTAGCCGTTAGTGGTGACGCATTCACAGGAAGTTACTAGCTGCCACGCTAAACACACACGAGTTATCTAACACCACTTTTTTTGTATTTGTATGTTTAGAGCTCTGTTAAATTTGGCTGTCTCATTTTGATGATGTCATCACATCTCCTATTTCAGGAGTTCACATACAGCTAGTCATTCACTTTCTTTTGAAGACTTTCAGGAAATCTGCTTATTAAAATAAACAAACAAAAAAAAAACCCACGTTTGGACTGAACCACACCTTTTCACACATTCCCGTCCTGCCTGTTTAATTTCCGCAGTGTGTGTGTGTGTGTGTGTGTGTGTGGGTGTGAGCGTTTTGGCTAGGCGATGAATTGGTTGGTCAGCTGTTCACACTTTTCCTGCGTCCTGATTGGATTTGGACTGGATTTATCTGGATGTGACTCGTTTATCCAGGACCTCCTTGCACTCTTTGCTTTTGTTATTATAGGAAAGGCGGCAAAGTCTCGCGTTTCAAACCAAACCTCATGTTTAAGCGCCAGTCTTAACTGGCTGAGTCGGAGGAGTCAGTGGCCTGCACATGGAAAAACAGGAATAATAACAGTAATGCGATTTATGTAGCAGATTTCATACAGTTACAATGCGGATGGAAGAAAAATACTGTTAAACAAGATTACTCTATTAATAATTGATTTTAGCTTTTAAGTCTGCTGTCCACTGAAATGCTTCTGCGTGAACTTTTTGAATGTCTGAAGGAGTTTTTTAAAAGGGGGTTGAAGCAATCACCTAAAAATGTCACATATGCATTTGTACATTTATAAATTTTGTACATTGTTCTTAAATTTTCGCTACTGTTCACTGTTCAGCTGCATGATGATTCAATTTCAGTGTTTTTTTTGCATCCTACAGTCCGAAAATGCCTGCTACATGTGACGCTGATTTTATAACGAAGACAATAATAATATAGTCCAGACTGCTTTACACTGTACGATATTTTGCTGAATTTTGTTGCTGCAAAACAAATTTGTACATCGTAAAAAAATGATTTCGTCATGAGCTGAGATCAGCCATCTTTAAACACAGTGACTGATTTACTGACACCACAACCAAAGACGTCCGACAACAAAGAGTTGTCAGTGTCTGAATTTTTTTATTCAAATCACTCCTAAGCCGCTCATCTAAAATCCACCAATAGGAGAACACCAAATTCAGTGGACAGCTACAAATAGGCTAGTATTTATAGCGATGGCACAGTGTAAACAAAACATGCTAACGGGTCGAAAAAATATCTCCTTCATACCTCAAGCTCACTCGTTTGTTTTTATTCATGCGAGTCCATTTTCCACATGAACTGAAGTTCATGTTCACACCGGTTAATGACGTAAACTACAGTAGATTAACGGAGTAATTTTCTTTAATCACAGGTCTATCACCAGAGGATCTTCATCTTATAAGCTGATGTAGAGAGCACACGTTATCGCGCGGTCTGTTATAGAAGTCGGATCATATTTCGTACACTGTGACGAGTAATAATCTAAAAAGACCTCTTATCAGGTCGGAAAACATGTCATTTTTTTTGTATATGCAAATTCCAAAGGTAGACAAAACCAGTGTGTGTGTGTGTGTAGTGATTGATGATCACTAACCAAACACCAGCTCTGAGATTACAGAGAAAAACATTTTCACCTGAAGAGATCTTTGCATAATGAATCATAATGAATCATGACGTGGTTACGTGGCTTATCTTCCGCGAGAGCGTTTCATAACGTGTTTCACAGCAATTAGAAGCTCAACAAAAAAACAGTGTGTGTGACTCACAGAGGGTCAGGAGTTTAATAATAGATTAGCGGTGATCCCACTCACAGAAACGGCCGTGAAGAGCAAACAACACGGCTCCCTTCGGCTGTTTGAGTGTTCAACAGTACCTGTTTAATCAGTGTGCACAGTAACATGCGGTTAATCAGCGTGTTGATATACGCTGTGATATCCGCGCCATTTAGTTAGCGCTATGGCGTGCTTATAAGGAGCTCTGAGATGTTTGGATATTTCAGGGGTTAAGCTCTGAATTCGCAAACACACAAACAAACAAACTTCTAATTCTTGTGTCCTCGTTGACTTTCGCTCATGGTTATTCCTTTTTGCCTTGTTCTCGTCACCACAGGTGTATGATCAGATCAACAGACATTTGTTTAAGTCATAATAAAATAAATAAATAAAATGTATTCCTGACTCCTCTATCTGTACAGTACACGATCACTGCTAGCTAGTTAGCACACCGTTTAAATTCATAAGCACTTATTTTCAACACAAAATATTCTCACCGTTTAACTTGTCGTGAAAGTAAACTGTCTCTGTTGCTAGGCAACTAGGAAATATGTACGCTAAGTTGAGCTAGCGAATGATTAATTGACCAAGCTATGATGGAAATGTGTCAGGATTGTCACACGAATGTTAATGTTTACCTCAGACGTGTTGCTAAATTCCTAAGAAATTACTAAGAAAACACAATATGACTAAAAATACACTTACATTTAGCATCGTCTGCTAAATAAAATAATAAATAAATAAATGATAAAATTGTTAGCCTGCCTGCTAGTAAGCACTGTTTTAAATACAAAAACAAAACAACCTGTATAGTTGCTTAATGCTAGATTGCTAGTTCTAAAGAGGTAACATGGACTGTAGTTAGCTTCTACACAGCTAGTTAGCTTAGTAAGAAGGAAATTTGCTCGCCAAATTAATGTCCTGAAACATGTTCAGCTCTATATAAAAATGTCGATATAAACGTTGCAAATGCGTCCTCTTAGCCCGATAAACAGAGTGAGTCATGCTACAGGAATTAAAGCGCTGGGCCTTTCATCCCCACGAGCCGCTCACAGATCCGTCTCAGACTCTGGCCGTTATCTGGTGTTCGAATGCTTCGAGGGGCTCGTGATACACTTTCAGAGCAGGGCGGCAAAGGTTAAAAGGGAAGATAGCACTTGTCATCGTTGCTTGTATCTTAAAACATTCGAGTGATGGAAGAACCGAAAAGATAGAAAGCTTTAAAGGGTTCAAGTCACAGTTCAGCGCTGCCAGACATCACCACTATCTTTATCCGCTCGCTCTTTTAGTCCAAGGGTGATGTCAGCTGCTAAAATGCTACGCTACACAGCACAAAGTTAAACTGCCCTGCTTTCTCTTCACACAAAAATATTTATCAGGAGTAAACATAGCACCAAGTGTCAAGGAATTTTGGGGAAAAAACAAACATTAGCATAAACAATAAAGAAATGATAATGAAAACCAATCACATGACTCTCTCTCTGAATCTCTCAAATACAGTTTAATTCTACAAAAGCAAGCCTTTCACTAAAACCAGGCTAGCTAGCTTGTGTTAACACATTACACACCAAGTTAGGTAGTGTTTAGATGTTGTTATTGGAATATATTTGCTAGACATTAATAGCTAGAGAAATAGCACCATTTACTAAGAACCAGCTAGCTGGCTGGCAATACCGTGAGATCACTGGAGTAGTTAAACATAAGCTAGCTAAACAGCTAACTCGTGTTTTGAGGGCTGTCATTGGAGCATTCTAGCGCAACATTAACAGCTAGCTAGCTATAGCAACATTTCCTAATAAAATGAATAATGCTAGCTGGCTGAAAGAGAGAATCACGAATAACTTGCTATTAAACAAGCTAGCTAGAGTTTAGATGCTGACACTGGGGTATGCTAGCTAACATTTAAGTAGCTTAAGTTAGCTAGCTACTCTCATTGTATAGACTTGCATAGTAAACAAAACAAGGTGTGTCAAAAAATTGTACATATGTATCAAATATAATTCGCGTTCGAGTTATATTATGCTAACTCCCCCTAATTCAATACAAATTCAATTCAGCTAGCTGGCCAGCACTGAGAGATTTTTTACTGGACTAGATAAACATAAGCTAGCTAAATACCTACGTAGCTATTGTTGGAAGGCTGACATTGGAGTAGGCTAGCTGTCACTGCAGTAGCTAAATCTAAGCAGCTAAATAACTAGCTAGCTACTCTCTTTCAATACAATAGCATGTTAAACAACATAATGTGTCAGAGATTGTACTATATATTTATGTTTAAAATATAAGTTGCAGTCGAATTATGTTCTGGAAACTCTCTCAAATGTTAAAACATAAAATAAAATAAAAAACCCGTGCTGTAATGTGTTTCTGTGTGTTTTCATTAGCATCACAGCGTACGCGCACACACACTAATTATGTGTCTGATTATTACCCATTTGCCTGGAGGCCAGACTGCCAGGAGCATCTTTGTCTAAATTGTGCTTTAATAAGAGTTTACAGGTGACGAGACAACTCGTTTTCATCCTTCCTCACTCGCTTTCATCCTTCCTCTCGCTCCATCCTCTCCCGGCCACCCAAATGTCAGGGTAATGCTAAAGCTAATCACAGCCTTTCTAGGTGTACACACACACACACACACACACACACACACACACACACAAACAGAAGTACATATCAAGGTGAAAAAGGAGCTGCTGTTATCCTTCAGCTTAGGAGTGAATGATATGACGGATATCAGCGGTGAGCGCTTTTTTTCAAGAATTCCGAAGAGCTAGCTCTGTTAGCACACGCTAAATAGTTTTGAAAATAGAAGAAACGGGGTTTTTTTTGAAGGGGGGCTTTTTTTATACTTGTGCTATCTTTACCATGATTATTTAATTATTCATAAATTATTCAAAAAATGTCAAAATTGTTATTATTAAAAGAGAGAGAAAGAGAAAGAGTGTAACCAGTGGAAAAAGGGATTAAAAAACACTGAGAGTGGGAAAGACAGATGAATAAAGGGTGAAAGAGAGAGAGAGAAAGAGTGAGGTTAAGAGAGATGAATAGACAGTAAAAAAAGACATATGAAGAGCACGACAGAAAGAAAGAGAAATGGATAAGGGGTGTAAAAGGAACTGATATAAATCAGAGAGAGAGAGAGAGAGAGACGCACAGAAAGGCAGCATATATATATATAGAGAGAGAGAGAGAGACAGAGAGAGCGAAAGTATATAAACAGAGAGACAGATAGAGAAAGACAGATGTAGAGAGAGACAGTATATAGATAGAGAAAGAAAGAAAACAGAAGATACGGACAGAGAGAAAGTTAATATAGTGAGAGAGAGAGAGAGAGAGAGAGAGAGAGAGAGAGAGAGAGAGATCAAAGTGTTTCCATGGTAATGGGTGTGGTTGTGCGAGTGTGAAGTGTATCACTGTTATTACACAGCATTCATGGGCTAATAAGGGACCTCTGTAAACACACCCCGCCTGTTTAACTAACACACACACACACACACACACACACACACACTCCAACGCTTTCATTTCTGCCCATAATTTTATACACACACAGACACAGACACACACACACACACACACACACACTCCTAATATGTAATCAAGAGATAAGTATGAATGTTTTGTGTGTGTGTGTGTGTGTGTGTGTGTGTAATAAAGACTTTGCAGCCGAGATAAGGTCACTTTGATCTCGCTTTCTATAAAGAACAAACAATGCAGGATTGTGTCCATCATATCTGAGATTCGTTCCCTTGCTGCAGTGTTCATTACTTAGCACGCTCCTCTCTCAGCCCAGAACCTGTGCTTAGGGCCCTTGAGTGACTTATTTTTCCTGCAATTCTGGTGTAAATAAATTCAGCACTGGTGAAATTTGACATGGGAATTTGCTTCATTAACCAATACCACAAGCATGCTGGCTCAGAAGGGGTGGTCCTTCACATTCCATGAGGGAGCGCTAATATTTGCATAAATACTTCCTGAAGAACTAGCAGTTATTCCAAAAAGACCTGGCAGCAGTATGCAGTCTAGATTAGATGGTAGTACTGTGTATTGCTTTTTACGTATTTTATTGTTTATGCTTTGCCTGTTAACTTAGCTAGCTTGTTCGCACCCAACTCAAACAGGTTAGCAAGATTACCAACAAACGAATTCATTTTGTAATGCTAACTCACAGGCTAACCCTGAGGTCACCCTAACAAGCAACAGGCGATTGTTACGTTTTCATTTTTACGTGATTTCAGCAACAGTCATCCTGTCAAATATGACCGCTCAATGAATGTGTATAGAGATGAAGAAAAAGGAAGTAGCAGAGATCACTGGTGCCTCTGGAGAATGTATGTAGCTAGTACAGTTTGAATTGCTAATCTAATCAGAAAATGGAGCTAGTACAAATCATTATCGTAACAATCATAAATGTAAATACGAAAAAAATACATTTTTACACAGATTAATGCATTATTTACTTTGTTGTTTAACTAGTTAGCTTTATAGACAGTATATAGCTACTACCATTTCTCATCATAACTAAAAATAAACACCAGACAGGCCACGCCCACAAGTAGCTACACAGTGACATCTTGCCTGCTAGTGTGAACAAAGGGGGAAACTTTGCTATCCACAGTCAAAACGCTGAGTCATGGCCTGTCGCTTTCTCACAAGAGGATGAGAAAGTTTCTTGTGTCGCATTTTTAATAAGTTTTAGGTGTTCTCCCAGAGCACCAGAGAACGTGACTAGCGCTGATTTCACACTGTGACGCTAACAACCGGGTGTTAGGCAAAACCACAACAAATATTTGAGCCGTGTGGAGGTGTGGGATCTGCAGGAGCGTATGGAGACCCAGGCTCGATAAATAAGCCCAATATGAGAGCAGGGCTTTATGTTGTGTGTGTGTGTGTGTGTGTGTGTGTGTTCTCACTCGGCAGGAATGCTGTCTGTCAGTCACTTCTTTTGGACCCTAATCTCAGCCTCAAGTAGGACAAGAGAAGCTGCTAATAATATCGATTAGCTAATCTGCTCATTTCAAGTTCCACGTTCCAGTGTTTTGGTGTGTGAGAGAGCTTGTCTGGGGAAAAAGAAGAGCTCAGATCTATCAGTTTAATAACTGGCATAGCAGCGTTTGGCATTTAGTAACACGTAAAACAATAAGACAAGAATCGTCTCGTGAAAATGAGCAAATTTATATTAGAATCAAGTCCTAAACATAAATGTCCTAGTCTGTGCTAAAATAGCTAATGTTACATGACACTGAACCTTAACAGCTACACTATAAATAGCATAATTACATTCAAGCTGCATATGTGCTGTTAGAGGAAAATCATCAACAACAGGGTGATGTGATGAAGCAGTAATGCAACAATGTGATGTACAGTGTGTGTGTGTGTGTGTGTGTAATGTCATGACTTATCCGAGAGACCTTTGCTGTGATTGGACTCCAACCCAGTTAGTTTGTGGCCTTGTAATCCTGAAGGCATGAAGTAAGAAGGTACACACACACACACACACAGACACACACACACACAGACACACACACACACACAGACAGCTGCCTGCAGGAAGTGTCAGTCGGAGAAAAAAGAGCAGCAGATCAATCCATCATACACACACACCTGAAGGGTTTTGCTGGGTGAAGAACAGAGAAACTAATCCTCACTATCGCTGTTCACACAACACACACACACTCCAACACACACTCCAACACACACACACACACACTCACACACACTGGGCCCAAGGTCACCGTATCTGATGGTATCTAATGACACATGAACAAACCCTGCACAGGAAGAGGAAATTATGCGATCTGGAACTGTCTCCCATAGTACTTACGTATATAAAAATTAATATCTACAAATCAAACGACTTTTGGATCATCTGAATCCCTTCTCACGTCTATTTCCACATTTAGGCCATGCCTCCTCTGACCTGATGATGTGGAGTGACAACAACTTGTGTGATGAAGAAGAAAGATGGAGCTGTGGGTGTTTTTAGCTTGCTGTGGTTTTCTGAAAAAGAATGCTAAACTGGAGACTTACTTGCTAACTATCTTTACTTGCTAGCTACATTAGCCTCATAGCTAATTCTCATTGCTAATAAGAAGAAGAAGAAGAAGAACCAAGGCCGAAGCCTTTATTTTTGTCACATGTAC
>JAOTRR010000051.1:3689522-3700331 GCA_028570945.1 Gogo arcuatus
ATCATTAGGACACCTCATACATGTGAATAAAAGAATCATATGTAAAATGAATCATGGTGTGAAGAAAAGAAAGAACAATTTTTACTGAAAAATGCGTCAAACTTGAGCGAAGTTGTTGTGTAAGTTGTTTTTGAGCGTATGTATGCTGATGGATTCCATTTCAGATGTCAGTCGTTAGTAATTAGTTCCAAACAGAACTAATTGTTTGATCTTATCTGATAGAAACAGTTTTAGATTAGACACCAGGAGCGACTGATACTCAGCTGAAATCGTTGTTGTAATGCTGAAGAATAGCAGATGCTTGTTAAATTAAATGATCATACTTCTGTACTATATTATTGTTCATAACTGGTGAAATGTCGACGGTTCTCAGTCTTGGACGTGGAGTTTTGGCAGAAGGCGTTAATTGGAGAGGGCCGTATGTGGCGGCCCAGCGAGGGAGCACCAAAACCGGATTATCTCCTTAAGATGATCTCCAATATGGCTGCCAATTGCTCACGGGTCAGCAGATATTCACACCCTCCGTCATCTGCTGCTCATCTCAACTGTGTGGTGTTCATCCAACCACCAATTAGCCAGACTGGAGCAATAAAGCATATGATTCAATTCTCCTGGAGCACAAAGGATGAAATGAATAAGGTCAACAAAGTTCACAAAGAAAATTCTACAACACACGCTACACTGTTCTGTGTGCAATATTTCTATCGTGTTATGAAGTTAAACGCAATATTAGCTACGTTTTCTGTAACCTAGGTAACATCTGTCAGGATTTAGGATGTTGCTGAGTCATGTAGCACTCTTTAGCAGATGCTAATCACTAATAAGATGATTACCTAGCAGGCTGTTAGGTAAATATTTTTTGAAATTTAATTATATTTTCCGTTCCAGCGAGCATCTAAAATGGTAATGTTAGCTCTCAGGGTGTGAGACTAGGCTTTTTTTGTTAGCTTGTTTTTACTGAAATTGATGTTTCCTGTGCTAGCAGTTAAATCAGATGGCAATTGCTAATAAACTGATTAGCTAGCTGACTGTTAGCTTGCTGTTTCACCTAAATTATGACATTTTCTATTCTAGCAACTACCTCGGATCATAATTGCTAATAAGATGATGAGTTAGCAGGCTGTGAGCTAACATTTTATGGAAATGATGGCATTTTACATTCTCGTGACTGTTTCAGAAAGCGAATTGCTAAGTTTACCTTAATAAGATGATTAGCTAGCAGGCTGCATTTTCTGTTAGTGACTCTCATATTGTAATTGTTAATAAGCTAATTAGCTAACAAGCTGAAGGCTGGCTATTTTAAGTTGTGACATTTTATGGTTTAGCGACTCTCATGTAGTAATCGCTAATCTTAATAAGATGATTAGCTACAAGGTCGTTAGCTAGCTATTTTACTGAAATTATGACGTTTTCTGTTCTAGCGGCTATCTCAGATGGTAATTGCTAACAAGCTGATTACATAGCAGGCTGTTAGCTAGCTATTTTATTGATTACTAAAGTGATGACATCATCTGTTCTGTTCTTTGGGGTATTTTTTAGGGTAATAATTTAATTTCAGTTATTTGTGAGTGCTCAGAACCTGTTGCACCTGGAAGACATGGACTCCAAGCACAAGCTAGCTGAAGACTGAGTATAACAATATAACTAGCTGCCTCCTAGCTGATATGTCCTAGAAAAGTACAAAGTAAAAATACAGCGACAGTGTAAACGAGATAAACTGATGGAGAATATCAACATTTACCTCAGATGTGTTGCTAAGAAACTACTGTCTGACTGAAATTACACAGTAATTACACTTAGCATCAAATGCTAACCTAAATTCCTCAATAATGAATGTAAAAGCATTAAAATAAACTAAAATATTTTAATTAATAAAAAATTAGTTATAATTTATTTTAATGTAATAATAATTATTAAAATAATGTCTATTTTTTTTATAAACATGTACAGTTAATACAATGTAAAATATATATTAGAAAAAATTATTTAATAATTAAATATGAATTGTAAAAGATTAAACAAAATATTAATTTGAAAGTATTAAAATAAAAACTATTTAAATTCTTCCAATTAATACACTATAAATTATGATAATGTGAATAATTAAATATGAATTAAAAAAATAATAAATTAAATATTACTGAAACTTTCTCTGTACAACCAGCTTGGTTTATTTCATTACATTTTTCTCATTATTATAAAACTTTATTTACGCGTCTTCACAGATAAGTCGTCACGTTTTGATGCGTCCCAGATCCTCACGTCAACCGCACGTCAAGAGCCAGCTAGTTCTTCTTCTACATTTTTAATAAAAAGCAGTCACACTGATAAACATTTTCTTAGCACTCCAAAATGAGGTGAAGTTATCATCCGAGCTGTAACTCTAAAGAAAGAAAAACTTTATTATCCCTTTGACTGATGATAAACAGACTCCATATTTGCATCAGCGCCAGGGAGCGGCTACTATCTGGAAGCCCAGCGTGATTAATGAAAGCGGGATAGCTCGGATAGCAAACTTCCCGATAAAAAGTCTTTCAAATAATAAATTGTGAATGTAGCATCCGAGAAGAAGAAGAGGCTGGTAATTCCTTTTTTTCCCCTGGATGAGATAATCTCGAGTCCAAGCACTGGTTAGTGTTAGCATTGGCGACAGGTGGAGGTGCTACGTAGACGTATCATGCTAGGCCGTGTTTGGCTGACCTCTTCTGTTCTGATTAGCCACAGGATAGAGAGGAAAAGAAAAAAAGAGAGAAAGAGAGAGCGGTGGGGGCTTGTTCTCCTCACTGTGGTG
Source organism: Gogo arcuatus (assembly GCA_028570945.1). Lineage (NCBI taxonomy): Eukaryota > Metazoa > Chordata > Actinopteri > Siluriformes > Anchariidae > Gogo > Gogo arcuatus. The sequence goes on from JAOTRR010000051.1 coordinate 3,692,314, forward strand.
TAACAGGAGCTACTGTATTGCTATCACCTGCAGCCCGGCACTGAAAGCTGAAGGAAATTGAAATGCCCAGAGAAGCCCGGCGGTAATTAATCATTGCTCTGTGAAGCCTGTCAAGATTCCTCCAGACACCTCGATATTGCCGTCAGTTGCACCTCTGCCATCTGTAATTGTTTAAAACGGTAACCCGATCCTGGTGTGAGGTTCACGCAGACTTGAGAAGCTCACGCTAGCCGCCTGAAGACACCTTCCTTACAGCCAGGCTTTCCAAAAACCCTTTTCTACAGCAAAAGCTATTTTAAGTAACACAGTATTCAAGTTTTCAATATTTTTCATATAATTCAATCAAGTATTGCATGTAGTTTCACAGATTTTGCTAGAATTTGGCTAATATAAGCAACGTGACAGGATAGGAGAGAATTTTAATTCATATGATTGTTTAATTAATCTTCACTGCTAATGCTAGCTAGCTAGCAAACATGAACTGATGTCACCTGACAATATTTCTGAGAGGATTTTAATGCTTATAACTGTTAATAATTTTCATTAGTCAGCTCAGAAACTTGAATTAACCTGAACAACCTGAGAGAATTTGAACTCGTAAACTGATAATCTGCTAATGTAGTCAGCTGGCGAATGTAAGCTAACTGCGAGTTCAATCATGTAACTACTTTTGGTCTGTGTTTACTCAGGATACTTGTGGAGTGTGGGTTGTGTCAATCCTACTGAAAGAGGCGTGGCTTCTGTAACTTAGTCCCAAGGAGGCGTGGTCTATACTGAAGTAGTTGTGGCCTCTATGCCTGTTGTCCCCATGAAGGATGCGTGGCCTTTGTACCTCAGTTAAGAAGGAGTGGTTTGTGTGCACTAATCCCAGTGAAGGAGGCGTGGCTTGTCTCTCTCAGTCCCAGTGAAATAGGTGCAGCCTGTGTCTATCTGTCCCAGTGAAGAACCTTTAAGCCATGGCCTAAAGGTTAGAGAAGCAGCTTTGGTTCGATTCCCTGGACCAGCAGGAATGGCTGAAGTGCCTTTGAGCAAGGTACCTAACCCTCAACTGCTCCCCGGGTCTTGTTGTACGTCGCTCTGGATAAGAGTGTCTGCTAAATGCCTGTAATGTGTTTCAGTCCCAGTGAATGTGCATCACACAAAGTTACTTTTTTTTGGAGGTGTGGCCTGTGTCCAGCAGTCCCAGTAAAGAAGGTGTGGCCTGTGTATCAGTCCCATTGAAGGAAATGTGGCCTGGGTCTATCAGTCCCAGTGAAGGAGGCGTGGCCTGCATCTATCAGTCCCAGCGAAGGAGGCGTGGCCTGTGTCTATCAGTTCCAGCAAAGAAGGCGTGGACTGTGTCTATCAGTTCCAGCAAAGAAGGCGTGGCCTGTGTCTATCAGTCCCAGTGAAGGAGGCGTGGCCTGTGTCTATCAGTCCCAGTGAAGGTGTGACTTGTGTCCACTTGTCTTAGTGAAGTGGGTGTGGCATCTTTACCTTTTTGTTCCACTTAAGAAGGCATGGCTTATGGATTTCAGTTCCCGTGAAGGAGGCGTGGCTTTTTTCAGTTCTAGTCAACAAGGTGTGGCCTCTGTGCACCTAAAAACTGAGTATCTGTGTTCTGGTTGAACCTGAAATTTTCTAGACCAGAAAACTGCAGACAGACACTTGAAGAAGCTCCAAAAATCCACTGTATCTTCCAAAAAATATAATTGTGACAGGATTATGAACACTTTTTAAAATTGCAAACTCCACCTTTAATAATCGACCATGTTTCTGCTATCTGTAAATGTATGCTATGTTCATTTATTTATCATAAGAAGCTCAGTCTCAGGACAGGTTTCTCAATCGCGGCCCCCGTGAGACCCCTCGCGTAATTTCCATTAACCGGCTCAATGCAAATCTTTCACTTTTCGTCCACTGGGACATTGGCACTGATGGGCATTCGCTTACAGGAACAGATGTCCAAGAAATATCATCTTCTCCAGCAGGCCAAACGATGACAAGCAAAGATGTTTCTGCTCTTTCTTTTTTTCATGATTTTTGCTATTTTTTTCTGTTCTATGGAAGATTCATTTGCGATTTTATTGTGCGTGAATTTGTCCTATTTATTCAGCTGGTTCCCTAAAATAAACAGGATTAAAAAATAAATAAAATTAACGGTAAAAATATATGCCTTATCTGAGCAGTTATGGACTTTGTGATGTGTTAAAGCTACTTTATTTGGAGGAGGAGATCTATTGGTTGCTACACAAAGGCTACGGAAAGCATCTTCTCCTGCTAATGAGCAATTTCGGAGGCTTGTCTTGTGTTGCTGGAGAGAGAGAGAGAGAGAGAGAGAGAGACAGAGAGATAGACGAGTCTCGCTCTCCCTCCTCTCTGGGCCGCCGAGATTAACAACAAAGGCGCTCAATTAATCCGTTTGAAGTGACATGGAATTTGAATACAAAAAAAGACAAAGAGCGAACGACAAATGACGTTTTTATTTGGCTGTGCGGGGAAAAAGATAGAGAGGGAAAGCGAAATTAATTGACCTCCCTGTTTGCAATTAAGTGCAAAAAATAAGCAATAAGACATTCTGGCAGGGTGAACGATGAAGTCAAAAGAGAGAGAGAGACAGAGGGATGGAGGGAGCGCTACGGAGACAACATCGCCCTGGAGCACTACATGCTAATCAACAAATTCTATTTGTTTATTTCCTGACAGCTACGTCCCCATATGCTAAATCACTGTCTGTTTAAAGCAGCAAAAGAAAATGATGCTCAAGCGCTAATGCTCACTAATTCACTTATTTCTGAATGAATGCTGGGCAACAGAGATTAGCCATTGCAGCAGAACTAGCAGAAAGAAAAGGAAAAAAAGACAAAATGCCTGCAGTATTGCATGCTAATCAACGTATGATATTTATTTATTTTCTGAAAGCTTTGCTATACTAACTCATAGCTTAGATACTGAAATGAAAAAAAAATGCTAAAGCAATAGCCCCTCTTAATTTATTTCATTCTAAACTACAGATCTGTAATTACAGCTAGCATGTTTACTCAGGAACATTGTGCTAATCAAACCATTCCGAATCATGACCTGTTCCAATGAGTCCCAAAGAAATAACTTTGAATAATTGCTGAATAAAAGCACTGAATTTTGTCTGAAATTACTGCTAGCGTGACCCAGAAATTAGCCATATCTTAAGTAGCTCATGATCATTACTGTTTCTCAGAGGAAAATGCTAACTCGTTGTCTTTTGGAACTTGTATACAAATTAATCTTAAAGTTACAACAATCATTTAGTTCATTCTGAAGTGAATGTGGGATGAAATCTATGACTAGCATGACGCATAGGTTAGCTATTAGCATCAGAGTCATAGTTAGGCCTTGCAGCTATGACACACGCATCATACTTGTATACCAGCGTGGAAAGTTATAATTGTTCAAAGAAATTTTAAATGATAGTTAGTGTACCAAAAAAAATATGAGCTAAAAAAAACAACAACAAAAAAAAACGGTATATCTAGCTAGCTAGAGTTAAACTGAAGGGTCCTCAGTAAAGTAGTAAAATATAAACGTATAGCTAACTAGCTGCACAGTTTGCTGCTATTAAAAAAAATAGGCATCACTGAAGTAGCTAGACGTTAGCTACAGAAACTGGCACGCTCAACACCACAATTCACAACTCTGACATTTTTATTACATATATTGCGTTGCAATTCGGAGTATTGCAATGCAATATATTTGTGCTTTATTCGTTTAAAGCATCTGTATGCAATTTTCTAGGCTGGAAATTACATTTAACCAAAACACAGCTGCTCAGTTCTGCCACTTTTTTACATTAAAAAATAACATTTAGTAACTATCTGATAAACTTTCACCTGATCCAGTATGGTGTGAAATTTTCTGAAACAGCAGATCTAGCTAGTTTCTCTATTTATAGCGGCTGTCTGCATTTTTCTGGCCCAGAATGTAGGTTCATCCCAACCAGAAAACAGTTGCTCAGTTGTGCCACTTTCTTTTAATTAAAAAAGAACATTTTTGTGTCAACACCAAGATTCTGAACACTGCTAGCATGACATATTAGATTAGCCGTAGCATTTCTGACCATGTTTAAAAAAAGAGAGAAAGGCTGCACAGCTTTGTTTAGATAAATAATTACCAGCTTCAGACGTGAGCAGAGATGAAACGCGGCCACCGTACCTCCCGCGTTTTCCACTTTGTCTGTTCCTGCAGTGACATGAGTGTACTTCTCAGGATCACATCGAGATGCTAATCCACCTTTAGCCTTAAATACACCGCAGGACTTTTTAATGACTGTTTGCCGGAGACGTAAAGCTGGAGATTAGACTTGGATGTCCATCAAGGAACGTGTGCGTTTCATCTCGGCATTAGTGTGTGTATGATGTGAACAAATCCTTGATGGGAAAAGATCGCTGTGCAGGCTGGAGCATTTTGTTCTTTCTTAGAAGTGGGTTTGTTCCACATTTCAACACTTAAATGTGGCGAGCCAAAAATAGAGCAAGATTTTTTTTAATCATACCTAAAGACATTGCCATCATATCTATCACAGTTAGCACTGCTGAGGTGCTGCTAAGAGTAAACAGTACTTCCCTTATTTATAGAATAACAACGTAAAGGCCAGGAATGTGGTCCGTTATTAAAGGTGCCGTTTGTCATTTTAAAAGTATTTCTCGACCTGTAATGTAATCTATGTATGTAGTTTCAAAAATACCTTAAATATTGTGAGTTGCAATATTACCATGCAATGGATCAAGCTATTTTCTTCCTTTAAAGTGTTTGTCTGCAGTTTTCCAGCTCAGAAATTGTTCAACCACAACTTATTTCTGAGGATAAATGCAATTTATCAGTTTTACAGCTAGCATGACCCACAGATTAGCATTACATGATAATCAATGATAATGTATTTGTTTTTATGCTAACTCGTTTGCTAATCTGTTTGAACAATATACAAATTGTGTGCGATACAATACTCAATAATATATTTCATTTGGAATGAACGCTGGCCATCAGTGGTGGCTGACATTATGGCTAACATGACATACAGATTAGCCATTAGCATCACACCTTCCAAGGAGTGAAGGAAGAGGAAGAACTAAATGACACACTGATCAGTAATGCTAAACCACTAGCACTCACTTAGTTACATAATGGCTAACGTTGATTACTGTCTTGAGTAGTTTGCTAACTGATGAGTTTTTGGACCCCACATCAGAGGTTTACACAGAACCAAGATGTTTTTGTCCTGGCGTTTATTAACCGTCTCTAATGAGTCCCTGATGGACGAAGTGAAAACGTCCTAACAGAATCGTCACGAGTGCCTCAGGTGAGTTAATTATTCTCTTCACCCACTCGGCTGCACATCCATAATGATTATTAACAAGCTTAAAACACTCGAGGACCTCAGGGAGCTTTTCGGGGTAACAACCCACAGCATGTGAGAGAGAAAGAGAGAGAGAGAGAGAGAGAGGGAGAGAGGGATGGATGAGGAGGGAGGGAAGATGAGACGGGGGAAATCATTATGCTAATGACAGTGCAATAATGTTTGCAGTGGCACAGTGGCCAGAGCTCTCCGGTGGGAACTGGGGGGTCACGCTGTCTCTCTCTCAGCTGGAGAGCTCGGAGGAGGAGAGCAGCTGATTGAAGATGATTAAAGAACGCTGATGCATGGATCCCCCTGCTCCTTTTGAGAGCCTAACGACGGGAATAATGCCAGATTTAGCACAATCTGCTCCACGCATTTTTCCTCTTCACAGAATTTTGATTGAACAGATTAACGACTGGAACAATATGATGCAGTGTTTTCTGCTATTTTCACCCACACAGGTAACATGTGAGCTGTTTGCTAGCTGAATTATCTCACTGTAACAAGTTTATTTGGCTGGAATGATGTTTCTTCAAATTTTGGTAAAGTTAGCAAAGGCCTTATGTTTCCTGGACCTTGTATTCCCAGGGGCTAATATTCCCAATGCCTAAAGTCCTGAGGAACCCATGATCGCAATCTTAAGGCTCGATATTCCCGGGGCTATACATTCCCAAAGCCAATAATCCCAGGACCCTATACTCCTGGGGCACTATATTCCTACATCAGTATGCTCTCACAGATCTGTGTTCATTGAGCCATATGATCCCAGCACCCCATATTTCTAAGGCCCTATATTTCCAATGACATATCGTTCCAGAGCCCTATCTTCCCCAAGCCTTATGATTCCAAAAGGAATCATCAATTCCCAAAGGAATATGATTTCAATACCTTATATTCCTAGGTCTATATGTTCCTAGGGCTACACATACACAGATCTCTATCTTCTCAAGGCTACACATTCCCAGGACCCTATATTCCCAGGCTTCTATGTTCCCAGGGCCTATACATTCCCAGGTCTGTATTTTCCCAAGGGAGACACATTCCTAGGACCCTGTATTCCTAGTCTTAAATCTTCTCTGGCCTGTACATTCCCAGGTCTGTATTTTCCCAAGGGATACACATTACCAGGATGCTATATTCCTAGGTCTGTATGATCCCAAGGACTATACATTTTCAAGTCTCTCTAATCCCAAGGGATGCATGTACCCAGAATCCTATAATCCAAGTTCTCGATGTTCCCAATGGGTACACATTTCCAGGTCTACATTTTTTTCAACTGAAACACATCCTCAGAACACTAGAGTCCCAGGGTCTGCGCATGCCAGATCTCTATCTTCCCAAGGTTACACATTACCAGTTTTTTTATATTCCCAGGGCTGTATGTTTCCCAAGTGATACACATTCCCAGGACCCTGTATTTCCAGGCCTCTATCTTCCCAATGACTACATGTTCCCAGGACATTACATTCCCAGGCCTCTAACTTCCCAAGGGCTAGATATTTCCAAGACCCTATATTCCCAGTCCCAGGCTCCTACGTTTCAAGAGCCCTATATTCCCTAGACCATATACTCCCAGTTTCCCTGTCTTTGCATGGCCTGATATTCCCAAAGCCCTATGTGCCCAGGCTTGGGGCAATGCATTCTCAGAACCCCCATAGCCTAGTGATCCTTACATTCAATGTTTTGAAAGGATTCCGAAGGTCATGGTTGAGGTCATGGGCTTACCAGGGGTCACAATTCAAAACACTGGTAACTATTATGCATTTTCATTTCCACATTGATACAAATTTCAAACCATGGTTCAACAAATTTAACGAATACAATTTTAGTAATGATTTGCAATTATAATATTATTTTCATGTTAAGGGAATATAGGAGTGAGGCAACATGGGGAAATACTGACATATCAAACATTGTATGTAAAGACTGTTTCATTTTACTCACGCTAGCTGAAGACCTCCTACACCCCCCCCCACACACACACAGTCTGTGTGGCCTATAATCATTATTACACAGTGAGTAATTATCTAATAACCCCCTGTAAAGGAGCGTAACTTTCTAATCTGCTCATAATTAGCATTTCAATGATCCTGGTGCTAATGGTCGACCTTCACAACTCTGGCCTGATCTTAATTAAGCCTTAATATCACCATGATCACTTTGCACAAAACTAGGCATGACTGAACGCAACGGGTCTCAGGTACGCTAATTTGGTGAGCAATTATCTCTTTGTGTTGAGAGATTTAGCCGATTAGCCGCACGATTTCACGCGGTTTCAAGAAATTCGACTGTAGAAAGCAGACTTCAATCACTTTTCAGTTCCACCTCCTTAAATAAAAAGAGAGAGAGAGAGAGAGAGAGAGCGATCATGCAGCAGAGCTGAGTGCCAAAACTATCTCCTGTTTTCTGCATTAGTGCAATATTCCATGCAGTATTCCTGCATTCCAGGACTGTCACAGATTTCTCCTTGGTTGAATTCCCTGGTGAGGATAATAATGACTGTTACACCCCAGAACTGTTGAGTTCTGGATTCTGATCGGTCAGAAGGTGTTGATTAATTTTCTTTAGTATAAATACGCAGGTGATTATAGAAAATCGTGCGCTCTGATTGGCCGAGAAATTCGGACTATTTCTCGATAATCACCTCGAGCGACTCGGCAAAATGGCT